>NDGM011052425.1:0-13054 GCA_002564305.1 Octomys mimax | reverse complement strand
CACACACACACACACACACACACACACACACACACACAAACACACCACAGTAAGCTTTTTCTAAACATTCTAGAAGGTCTCATAACATATCAGGAAAAAGATTTAAACAGACAACTAAGAAACCAGATGAGCCATGTGGTCTCTGCTGAGCACTGTGTGCATGTAAAGCAATGTAAATTGTAGAAAGAAGGTTAAATCATTGTTACGTGAAAGGACAGCTGAATGGATGGATGAATGGATTGGTGGATGGATGGATGAGTAGGTGGCTGGATGGGTGGTTGGATGGGTGGATGGATGGTAGGTGGATGGGTGGTTGGATGGGTGGGTGGATAAATGGTGGATGGATAGATGGTTGGATGGGTGGTTGGATGGGTGGGTTACATCCAGCTGGTGCGTTCATCTTTTAGCCAAGAAAGAATTATGAGGTAGAAAGATAATCATAGAAAGACTGTGGAAAGCCATTTATTGTAAAGCAAAAGCAGAAAGGCCCCTAGGTTATTGAAGGGGAAGGAATATGTGTTGCTCAATGGACTCTTTTGTCTAGAAGTTTTTAATACACAAAAATTACAACTCAACCAAGTTGAAGTCAAACTATGGGATTACAAGCAGGGAAGTCTGATGTATAAGTGCACCTACTAGAACTCAGGGTATATAGCAAGGCGAGTAAGTTTAATTATAATTTTAAATGGAATAGAGGCATTCCTTAGAGGGGTATGAATATCTTATGGGGGAAGAAAATCACACCAATCCAGTGAGGACTTTGTTTACTGAATCTCCAATCATCTGGCCTTGGCCACTGGCAACGCATTATTCAGTGAATCTCCCCGACTGCCTCAGTGGCTTGGCCTTGCCCTGGCCACCCATTCTGCCTGTGGAACTCCCTTTCCAGAACACTGCTCACATTTCCTTTCCCTCCTAGGCAAGAGCTATCCTAAGAAATCTTTTTGCCTCCCACAGGGTTTGACTGGTCCACAATACTTTCTAATATAGGTCTTGTTTTACTGAAACTGACTGATCAGATTACTGTTGGGAGCCTCTTGCTAGGTTAGGAAAATGTCAGCCAAACTTTAGAAAATGGGATCTAAGCCCAAGCACACCAGCTCAGAGGGCTTATGAATCATCTTCCCCAGGTCTCTCTGCTTTGGATGGATGGATGGGTGGATGGATAAAAGAATGGAGAAGTCAGTTTTGAATTACTCTAAACACAAAGTAGAAATACCAAAAGACTGATTTCCTTAAGAATGTGTCTACACTAAGCCATGCACAGCCATGCGTACTTATATACTCAGCACTCTAGAGGATGAGCCAGGAGAGTCACAGCAAGTTCAAGGCTAGCCTGGAATACGCAGTGAATTCAAGCCCAGTCTGACCTACACAATAAGACCCTGTTTCAGAAGAACAACAAAAAAGTATGCATATACCAAAACTTCCAGGGGCTGGTCTTAGTTCCTGGAAGTCTTCATAGGTGAAAAAAAAAAAAAAAGCTTTACAATGCCTGGAATCACTTAGAAAATATAAAAGAATAAAGAAAGCCAAGACTTAGATAAAGAGTAATGGAAAACAGTGTTTGAGGCAGACAACCTATACTCATTGCTATATTTTAATTTTGCCCTAACCATCTTTTCTTAAGAACTGAAAAGTCTAGGTTATAATTAAGTCATAGCCTAATAGTTACACTGTTGATTTGATAATGAGGTTTTTTTTTTTTTTATAGAAAAAGCAAAATAATATGGCTGAATCATGCTTTTCATCTCTGTTCCTTCTCAGTCAAGCAGAACTGGAGCAAATGTAGGCATTTTCCTTTGGATTCCTCCAGCTGTGTGGGAAGGCAAAACTGAAATTGCAGTAGTATACTCTAGGGGAAACAACCTGTCCTGTGCAGAAGGCCTGCTACCACTCAAAATAAAGGACAGCAAAAAGTCAGTGAAATTTACTTTACTCTGATACTCTACACAGTGTAGCAGCTCACCATGCTGATTCTGAAATTAGACCTTGGGTACTTCTTTAGACTTTCTAACCCTTGATTTCATACTCTGTATGATGGAGGTGATAAAAATATCTATCTCATAAAGATATTATATGAACTAAAATTATAAAGAAAATTGAGTAACGCGCAATGTCTCGTGGTAAACAACTCCAAAATAGAGATGAGAAATAAAAGGCACAGTGGAGGCTGTAGAGGCGGCTGGGTTTGCCTGGAAGTCCGCATCAGGTTGAGTGTGCACCACCCAGACAGCAGTTCCAGGATGTCCTGGAGGACCCTCGCCTGCACTGGAGAAGCTTCAGGACACAGTTTTAGGAGTGTTTTCAGAAAGAGTCTCATGGACATTCATCCTGGCTAAACAGAGGGAGGTCTGTGCTCAGTGCCCAGGGTGAAAAGATCATCCAGCCTGGCATGGCCAAGGCCACCCTAAGAGCTTCCAGGGACGGTGTGATCTTTGAGGATTGTCCTCGTGACCCCAGTCCCAACAGCTGGTGCAAAATGCTCTTCAAGGACAAGGAGTGCTACAGATCAACAAGTGTCCACAGGTCATGTTCAGATGTACCCCTGCTTCCAGAGGGCCACTGACTACCCCTGTCTCCTTATTGTGGAAGACCCTTCATGAATAAGTGGAACACATGGCATTGAAATCTCAGGCAGTGACCCAGAACCAGAGTTGGGTCACAAATGTGAGGACCCTGCATAAGAACTCCAAGTCACTATTTAGGAATGCTGCACTTCCCAGTCACTGCCAAGCATGTGTGAGGCCACAGACCCTGCCATCTACATCAAACTCAAACAGGCTCTGGTTACATGCAGAGCATGAAGGTCAGGAGGCCACATTGCTACAACTCTGCCAGTGACTCCAGAATAAGAAGAAAGAGCACACTACGGATGACACCTTTTCTGCTTCACCACCCTCATGGCCATGATCTGGGACAACTCCATCAAGAGCCTGGCTGCCTAGCAAAATGGCATCCTCTACAAAATGGAAAAGATGAAGGGCATGGAGCCCTGCCTGAAAGTGCAGGGGCGGAACATTGTGCCCCAGTTCTTCCTTCCACTGGATCATGCTGCTCCTGCCCAGTAGTTCTCACTGCCAGACATCGTTTCATCCACTTCAGGGGCTTGCTCTTTGCCGATGATTACCACTGTGACTTCTCCTCCTGTCTGCTGTGGTGTGCTCACCCTGATCTTCACTGTCAGCCAGGGGCTCCTGCAGAATTGCCCCATCACAGATGCTGGCCAGACCTTACAGAAGGCCAAGGAGCTTTGGGACTCAAAGTAGCCCAACATCAAGAAGCCAGGGTTGAGGAGCAGCTACCACCCCTGTTCCCTGGCTCCTGGGGTACACAGATGCCTTTGGTGTGTGCTCCAAGTCTCTTGCCTCACTCTGCCACCCAAGCTGCACTCAGTGGGGGCAAATGTTCTATGTTCCTTCCAGCCTCCAAGCCCTGGAGCCCTCCAGGCTCTCTGGCCCTGGGGTCCTCAGCCCAGGCTGCTATTTCCTGGGGCTGGAGGCTGTTCTGGGCAGAGGGCAGCTGGTGAGGGTACTACTTGCCTCTGATCTGTTGCTGCCCTTGTACCTTCCTGTTTCCAGTCTTCTGGGTACTGGCTGTGTGCAGTGTTTAACAAATGATCCAAAAATCACTTTGGATGGTGGTGCCAGTCTCCTGCATGCAGTGCCAGCAAAGCAACTGCAGCCCTAGGGTCCATCTTCTGTCTCTCCATTGCACATGTGTGTCTGTCTACCCTGAGACACAGGAAGTGTGTTTCAGAACTCCCAGTGTGTGTGTGTGTGTGTGTGTGTGTGTGTGTGTGTGTGTANTGTATTAGGGGTGGGGTGAGGGCATCTCAGATTCCTCTAGGTCTCCCATTTCCCCTTCTCTGTCTCCCTACCTCTGCTTCTGTCTTCTCCACCTTTCTGCGGGGGAGGTTACAGCTCATCTCAAGGTTCCAGGTGATCATAGGTGAGGCTTTCCAGAGGTGGTTGGATCTGGGGTTTGTGAATATGGATTAAGGGTACCTGCTAACTAAATTATCCCACTGATTGGTTTAGCATAGCTCTGGGTAAGAATAATGGGAAGGGCCATCCTTGGGTGGTTGACACTAAACTACAGGCTTGGGAAAGGGAAGCTGCTATGCTTGTTGCTTGCTGCTTTCTAGTTACCCTCCCTTCTGTGCCCCTCTGCTATGCTGTTCTATTTTGGAACCAGCTAATTATGACTGAAACATCTACAAACTGTGTGCTAGTAAATCTTTGCTCCTTTGATTTTTGTGTTGGTGTTTTGTCCCACTGATAAGGAAGTAACAGGCGAGTGTGTGTGCCCCTCCCTCCTCTGTCCTCCCTCTGCCTTTCCCTTTGGGTGCCTTATCCTGAACTCTTCCCTGCCTCCTCCCCTCCACTCCCATGAAGCCAGGAGGCAGAATAAGGAGTGTGGCTCTGCAAGGAAGCTGGAGGTCAGCCTTGGCTTTGGCATCTGGTTCCTATACTGCAGCCTGAGGCACCAGATTCCCCCAGCACCTCACCAGAGTGCTCCAGAAAACTTGGAAGCCTAAAGCTACTGAGGGATGATGGCCTATGAAGCTGTGTGCCTCTCACTTGGTGTCCTGCCCAAAAAATGGAGGAGGAAGGAGAGCAGGTCCTGCAGCAGTTTATCCAGAGATGTTTCTCAATGGAAAAGAGTGCCACGGCCAGCCTGTTTCAGGAGGTGGTGTTGGGTGCCTCAGAATAGTTGTCGTCCCTTGGCTTCCAGGTCCCAGACCAGAGGTACGAGTTCCTTGAAGAGCGCCCAGGAAACCAGGAAGCCCCCTAGGGCTTCCTGTCCAGGCCTTGACTACCCTGCAGCTCAGGAGAACTTCTGCAGGCACTGGCCTCCTCTGCGCTTCTGCCCGGGCTCTGCAGGATATGGGGGCAGGCCTCCTAAGCAAGAGCCACCAACTGCTCCAAGTTCTGGGAGGGAACAGATGGCTGGGGTCTCGAGGGGTGGATATCCGAGCCTCACTCTGGAGTGGCCTACAGTAGCTGGCCACACAGTTCTGTTGCCCCACAGTTGCCTGGGCCATGTAGGCAGGATTTTGCTGGGACTTCCTGCCCTGGTCTTTTTGCTACCTTCTCACCCAACGTGCGATTTGGGAGGTTTAAAAACTGGTTATTCAGACCCCTGATATTTATTGCAGATTGACAAGTATTTGGAGGAAAAGAGATGTTAGGGAAGTGGAGAGGAGTTGGAGGCATGGCCTTTTTATTTCCTACGGCCAACATGGACATCTTTTCCCTTGGCATCTGGAGGCTCCTAGTTCTCCAGTAGGTCCTAGCTGGCAGAACTGAGAGCCCTGTACTGCATGTAAGGGAGACCAGACAGCGGGTTTCCTTGCCCAACTTGAAGATCCCTGGGAGGGGGTGCAGTCACATTCCTTCCAGCTGTCTTGCTGTCCTTTTACTTCTGAGCTAAAGGTACAGCCCCAGCTTTGACCCTTTCCAGCCAAAGGTTTGGATCATCAACAGGACCCAGCAGACACTGCCCAGGCTGCCTGAAGAGTGCCTTTTTGCCTGTCCCCACCTTCCTTCCTGGGCCCATTCTACTTGAATCACCACATGTGATTCACCTCAGTGGAGGAACCAAGTCCAGGGTGCTGTGTTTGTCCTTGAGAGGAAGGTCAAATGCACAGGTACCAAGGCTGTCTTAGGGGAATCTCCCCAGTGTAGTGCTGCCCAAGGAAAGGACCTGTTCCTGAAGATTCCTCCTCAGGTTCTCAGAGGGGTCTTCAGGGTCAGGACACCTGAGCTTCCACTTGGGAAGCCACCATGGGACTTGGACACCTACAGACAGCCACAGAGACCATCTGGTCTCAACACAGAGGGTCAGAACTTTGGCCCACTTTTGTTTTCTCATCTCTTCCACCATTTGAATCAATGATGCTGATGATGAGTCTTTAAAAATTAACAATTTATTTGTTTATGTATGTGTGTATGTATGTATTTTGCAAAAAATACCCCCTCATTTAACAAACTACCATTTAATGACTGTTTGGAGTTACTGCTGAGGGCACCAATCAGGCTCATCCCCCTCATCCCAATGTATAAAGCAGGAACATGAGCGGCAGTGCAGCCCTGCACTGCCCCCCACAGCATAGTGCTGTAGTTGTTGATGACTATTCCATAGTCATAGTTAATGACTGTGAAACTCATACAACTTTAGTTTCAGGTTCTGTCGTACATCACAGTACTGCATATAAGAATTATGTAAATAAAATCAAAGTCATCTAGTTAGAGTTTTTTTAACCATTTCTTTGTTTTGAATATTATAGCATACATAGTCTGTAATTCTCCACGTAGGGACCAATTCATTTAATTATGGAGTACCAGGAACAGAACTCTGTCCTTAAATGAGGGATGACTGCAAAAGAAGAGCTGTTAATCAGGAGCTCCATATATGCTGTCCACCTGAACAAGCCCTGCTTCATCCCTCCACAGGCAGACCTTGAGAAAAATCACTGTTATTCTGGGTCTCAGTGTCTTCATGTATAAAATAACCCTCATGAGTTAGCTTCTCATTCCTGTGAACAAATTTCTGTGAAAATTAACTTAGGAGAGGAAACATTTATTTTGATCATGGTAGGGGTTTCAGTCCATGGTCTGAAACTATGTGTTATGGTTTGTGTGCATTTGCCCCCCAAAGCCTCATGCAGTCATTGAGGTACAGTACTACAGTCTGTGATTAACTCATAACCCACTGGGATTATGGGTCTGAGTACTGCTTGGATTTATGGGTGTGAGTGCTATGCCTAACCTGGTCTGGATAGCCTGAATATAACATAAGAGCGATAGACAGATTTGCTCTCTGGAGCCATTGTTGCTGCTACTCCTCCATTTTGTTCTCTGCTCTTTGCTGCCCCATGAAAGGTTGCTCTTTGCTATGTGCCGCTCTGCCTTGGAGGCAGCTGAGTATGGATTGAAACCTCCAGTAACTGTGAGCTATACTTTTCCTTTCTACATTTTGAGTGTCGGGTATTGGTCCCAGCAATGAGAGAAGGGTAACTGATACACCATGACTTTTCTTTGCTAAAAAAAGTTGCAAGATAAAGTAGAAATAGGGTGGCAAAAGCTCCAGGAAGAGTAAAACTGCTCACCTAATGGCAGTCTGGAAACAGAGGAAGAGGCAGAGGAAAGGGCCAGAAATCAGACATCATCTCTAAGGATCAATCCACAAAGGAAATTAGAGCCTCATGACCCAAGCCAAAATGGGGAAGTTATCCAAACCACAGCACTTCAGGGTTTCCAATAAGCCTTACAGTCTAAAGTTGTTCACTGGTAGAAGAAGATGCCAGAGATGCTTCTTCCTCCAGCATCTCTCTCTCTCATTGAGTGACCAGAAGTGATCAGAAGTGTGGGTCCATGTTTCCACTGGGAGGTATCAGAGGATAGCAAGAGTAATTCATACTGGATGTGGAGGCCTGGGAGAGAATTTTGGAGGCTCTGGGTTAGATCAAATGCTTCTGCGTCTACTGAAAGATGTTTCTTCACTTCCAGTGGTGAACACCATTTGCTGTTGGTTCAACAACCAATCCTTCCACCTACTGTGAGATAGCATAGACAAAAGTGGGTCCCTCTCTGGTGGTGAATCTGATTGGTCTCAATCAACAGTTCCCAATGGAAAGGGGCATCAGCCCAAGGGAAGTCTGAAAGAAGTTGTCACAGTGGCTGGAGGGCTCTAATTAAGTGAGGACCATGGATGCTGGTGTGTGCAGGACAGCCCAGGATGGCCAGAAAGCATCATTCCAAATACCAAAGCACCCGCTCCACCATCACTGGGTTAAATTATTCATGGAAGCTCCATTCTCCTTTCTATTCATTGGATTGAGTTTGGACATAAACCTTATTAAAGCCACTTGGGTTTCTGAGAAAGATTTTCCTTGTGATAAAGAGAAGGAGTAAAGTGGGTCAAATCCTTTGCCTCTTGTCCACTTTCTGCATTCCTGAGGAGAAACCATGAGTATCACAGAGCCCCCCAGGTTGGGCACTGCTGGGTCGCAGAACCATCTCCCTCCACATGACTCCTTTGGGAAAATTAATTTATTTTTAATTTAATTAAATTCTGACCTGGTTTAATGTATTTGAAGCCCAAAGAAAGTTTAATAATACAATATTTGGCCTACAAATTTAAGGAAGAAAGACTATGTCATTTTATCTATTGGTACAGAAATGCATTTGACAGAATTCATGATTTTTAAAAAGAAAGCCCTCACAGAATAAAATGGAAAATTGATGGGATTTCTTAAGTCTGATAAAGAGCAATTACAAAAATGTATGTAATATTATATTGAATAGTAAAATGCTGCTTTTCTTTGCAATCATTAACAAGGTAAGGATATTATCTCTCACTACTATTATCCCACATGGGGCTGGAAGTTTGATTCACTGTAATAAAGCATAACTTAGAGATAAAAGATATGTGTACTGGAAAGATCAAAATAAAATATTCCTCATTTGTATATATGATTATCTATGGAGGAAATTTCAAAGAATCTACAAAAAACCAGATGTTGGTTCACTAACATTATAAGATACCAAATAGACACAAATCAATTACATTTCTTTACAATAATAGCAAACACATAGATTTTGAAACTAAACCCACAATACCATTCACAATCACTGAAGATAATGCAAGGGACCAGTTGGATGTAAACCTAATAAAATGTGGCCAGGATCAGACTACTATAGCAAAACACTCCAAACTGGAGAGCTATAAAACAACATCGATTTGGTCTCCACCATTCTGGATATGGGAGTACAAGATCAAGACACCAGCAGATTCTCTTGTCTAGCAAGAGACAGCGTCTTCTTATTGTCCCGTCACATGGCAGAAGGCTGGCAAGCTCCTGTGGGCCTCTCTCACATGGACATGAATCTGTTTTAGGAGGGCTGTGTTCTCATGAGCAAAACTCCTCCCAGAGGATATGCCATCTGATACTGTCACATTGGGGATTGCATTTCAATGGATGCATTTGGAGGGGACAAATAACTCAGATCATAGTGAACTTGTATGCTGAAAGCTACAGAACACTGTTGAAAGAAATCAAACAGCTAAATAACTGGAGGGAGTTTCTATGTTCACAGTTTGGGAGACTCAAAAGGGGAAATATGTTAATCATCCCCAAATGTATATATATTCAACATAATACTTATCAAAGTCCTACTAAGATTTTATAAATATAGACAAGCTGATTATAAATTTTATATCAAAAGAATAGTTTTTAAACAAAAGAAAAAAGTAGGAGGAGGAATCAGCTTATGTAAAGTTGGGATTTATTATATTGAAATATAGAGCAACAGTAATCAACGCTGGATGATGTCAGCAAAGAAATAGACATGTAGATGCATGGAATGTAACAGAGCACCTAGAAATAGACCTGCACACAATGTGAGATTTTTGGAGCAGGTGCCAAAATAATTCAATGGAGAAAAGATATCCTCTTCAGCAGATGGCTCTGGAGCAACTGAGTATTTATAGGGACAAAAAAATGTGCCTTGCCCTAAGTCCTACATGATGTACAAAAATTAACTCACAATATACCATGAGCTTACATACCACTATAAAACTTGTTTTGAAAAAAATGCAAGAAAAAAATCTTCTCAGCCTAGGACTAGCAGAGACACCTGCACTTGGCACCAACTGCATGATCTATACAAAGAAAATGAAATAAATTGGATCCATTCACAGTGTAAGAGTTGTGCTCTCTGAAAGGCTCTATAAAGATGAAAAATGAAGCCTCACATGCTTTAGGCTGTTGGTTTTGTCCCTCAGCACAGCAGAAAGAAAAAGGGAGGGAAAAAGAGAAAGGAAGGGGAGGGAGGAAAGGGCAGAAAATACTTGTTAACCACTTATCTGACAGACTATTATCCAGAATATACAAATAACTCTCTAAACTCAATAGTTAAAAAAACCCCAACAAACCAATCAGAAAACAGACAAAAGATGTGAATGAACATTGCAGCAGATATGCAGATGGCAAACAAGAACATGAAAAGACATTCAATACCAGGAATAGTAACTAGGGAAATGCAAATTTAAGCCATTAAGGTAGCACATACCTTTGTCAGAATAACTAAACTAAAGGACAGTGAGTAAATGCAGGTGAGGATGTAGAGAAACTGGATTCCTCACGTGTTCCTGGAGGGACTGTAAAATGGGAAAATTTGACAGTGTATTTATAAACTAAATGTGCAACTACCATATGACCTAACAATTACACTCCTGGGCATTTATTCCAGAAAAATGAAAAGGTTTGTTCATGAGAAGACCTGCACGTAACTGTTCTCAGCAGCTTTATTTATAAAAGCCAAAAACCTGAGACAACCTTTCCCCCTTTCATGGATGAGTAGTTAAAGAAGCCATACCGAACCACAGAGTTCTGGTGTGAGGAAGCTCCTGGTACATGCAACAGCTCTGATGAATCCCCAAGACATGATGAGTGGTGAGTGATATACACACCAAAGCCATTTTCAAAAGCTTTTTTTGTTTTTGTTTTTGTTTTGGTGGAGAGTCTCACTGCACAGTTTGGATTTGGAGTGATCCTTCTGTCTAAGCCAACCCAGTTCTGGGATTACAGGTGTGCACCACCATGCACACCCAGTTTTGGGGTGGCATGAGCCTCCAAGGGCTCTGAGGTTGTAAGACATGTGGTACTGGGGATTGAGCTCAGAACCTTGTACTTGCTAGGCAGGAACTTAGACCGCTGAGCTATCTGCCCAGTCCTGCTGTATGAGTTCTAATTTACAGTGTTCCTCTGTGCCGCAGAAGCTCATGTGGCAGGCTTGGTCCCAAGGTGTTACATTTGGGAGGTGGCTGAACCCTTAAGGGTAGGGCCTAGGGACAGATTCTGAGCTCATTAGGGGTGTCTTTGGAAGTTTTGAAGAGACCTCAGGCTCTTCTTCCTCTCCTACTTCATTTTCTCCTCCTTCTTCTTTCCCTTCATTTTCCTCCTTATTCTCTTCCTCCTCTTTTTTCCTGAGACGTGGGGTGAGCGGTGTCTTTTCCATCCTGTGCTAGCATCAGAATATGCCATCTCACCATGTGTCCAGAGCAAGTGGGATTACTGAGCAAACCTGTGAGCCAAGGCAAACTGTGGCTCCTCCTACGCATGGTGTCATGGTGGAAAGCTGTCCTAAAATGACAACATCAAGGAAACGGAGACCAGATGAGCTCCAAGGATGAGGAAGGGAGGCAGTGGGCAGGAGGGAAGTGAGAGTGGCCCTGACAGGTCCACAGAAAGGGTTGTGATGGAAGTGCTCTGTACCTTGAATGTATCAAGCTCATCTATGTTGTGCCATTGTACTGTAATTTTGCAAGCTGTTACCTTTGAGAGAAACCAGATAAAAGATACATGAGTTACTCAGTATTATTTGCTAAACTACGTGTAAATCTGCAATTATCTCCACATTAAAAGATTAAGTGGGGAAAAAAAACAACTGCTCCACTTTATAGTGCACAAAGCCACAGCAGTATAGTATGGGTCAGAGATAAGAACAAACCCTGCAGGTGGATAAGAGGGAAAAGCCAACAGCCTCACTTCAGGTCCAGATAATCATATTTCACTTAAAGGGCAAAACAAGGAAAAAAAATTACCACATCAGCTGATTTTCTAAAGAAACCTCTCATGGCCTGAATATGAAGCCAGTGGGTCCATTCACCCTGGCTTGTGTTCAAACTGTCCATCCCCAGCACCCACTGCTGGTGCAGAAGCCGACCTCCCCAGCACAGGCTGAGGACCAGGCCCACAGGCTCCAAATCAGCGACTGTACATGTACTTGAAATCTCATCTCTTCCTGTGAGGTATGCATTTAACAGCATTTCTTTCCTTCCTTCCTTCCCTTCCTTCCTTCCTTCCTTTCTTTTTTTTTTTGGTGGAACTGGGGATTGAATTCAGGCCCTTGTGCTTGCCAGGGAAACACTGAGCCATCTCCCTGGCCCCTTAACAGCATTTTTTTACAGGAAATTTTGAGTTTGGGAAGCCAAGCCAGGCTGGAGTTGGACCAAAGTTGTGGTGGTACATAAACAAGGGTTTCAAAGGTCCATTCTCTAGTGGGTTCCTGGACAGTGAGGCCCCTTGAGTGGGAGTGTGAAGAACTGCTTTTAGTGAGTTTTCTCAGAAAAATATCATTTGAATATACCTCCAGGTATCAAAGAAGGAATAGGTCAGGGAGCTTTCCCAGGCTCTGCTTCTGCCTCTGATGGCACATGGGGCCTAGTTCACATGCTCACGTGCAAACTCCCAGTTTGCTCCCTAGTGTGCTTCACAGACATTTTAAGTGGGCAATAAACCAAACACTCAAAAGCATCTTCTTAGTATTGATTCAGCCCATGTCCTATCTAATCTGCCCTGCTATTTTCAGCCTCCTACATAGGACAGAAACTGGGAAAGCCCAGTTATTGTTACCTAGTTCTTAAAAAGTTCACAGCCTCTTTCTGCTTCAGGAAACAAAAAGCAGGGTTAGACAGAAACACTTCTCTTAAGGTACAGACAAAATCTGCCTCAGTATGTGGTGACCCTGCTGGTGCTGTCACTCTGCCCACCACACAGCATTGTCTGGGAGATTGCCCTCAGTGGTCACATGCAAGGGCAAAGAAAAGTTGACTTATTGGCTAGGGGTACCTTTTATGCAAACTTGGTCTGAAATAAGCATGAAAATGCACCTCTAGGGGTGAAGTGTTCCTTCTCCTACCTCTGTTTTTGCACAGCAGAGGTGCAGCAAGACAAAGAGGGAAGCCGAAAGATGCAGGGCTAGAAAACAAAGGGCCTGGAAGCAGGTTCTGGCTCAGGGGTGACCTACAGAGTCATGGGGAAGTGTTCTCTGGGGCCACAGTGTGGCTGTGGAGTTGCTTGCCGGTCTTTGTCACCAGGCTGTATAGGGTCACCATTGAGGCAGGAACCACAATAGAGCAAATAAGATATGGCATCAGGAACATGAGACTGGGTATTAAAGTATTATTGATGTGGCCGCTTCTCCCCGACCCCGCCCGCCGAGTAGGATCTTCTTCTGAGTTCCAGGTACCCCAGACCCAGCCC
>NDGM011052422.1:0-19124 GCA_002564305.1 Octomys mimax | reverse complement strand
GCATAGTTTTGGCCCAACTGGAGCACATGGTCTTGCTTTGGCTATCCGGTGGCCCCTAGTGTAACCCTTTACTCAGGAAGGGTATATAGACACCAGGCTGCTAAAAAAATAAGAGCTTTCTACTCTATGCCAAGTTCCCTCTAAAGTACAGGACGTGAATGTGGAAGTAATGGGAGGAGGAGAAACTGTCCCAGGTGATATGTCTTCTTCCAGGTGGAGTGGCGTGGAGTGGCCATGTGTCTAGAAGGGACTGGGGGAGATAGTCATCTCCAGGGGAGGCTGTGTCTAAGCATCCTGCCTGCTCACTGTGTCAGAAGAGTTTCACAGACCACTATTGTGAAAAAGACCTAGAACAGCATGACCATCCTTGAAGAAGAGAGCTTTGCAAGTGATTATTAGGGATCATGGACCTCAAAGAGCAATTTTAAACTGATGGAAGGAACTGGTCATATACACCCTACCCTTACCTAGGAATAGCAGGTGGAGTTCCCACCAGAGGCAGGGGGCAGAATGCTGCCCAAAGACCATCATGGCACTGACGATGTCAGGGACGGTCCAGAAAGGAATGTGCCTGCAAAGGAACAAAAGAGGCATATACAATGCCATCAGGAAATGAGAGGCAGGAGACAATTTAATTACATCTTCATGTCAGTTTGTTCTTCTGTAAAATGGAGATGCTAGGTGCTTTGCTGCTAAAATCAGCTGGATACTGATGATGAACTGAAACAAGACTAATATGAGAAACAGAACACAGGCGATGGGAAGACACAGAATCTGGTACTGAAGTCTGGATGCACTGGCTGTGCCACCTTGGGCGAGTCACTTAAGTTTTCTGAGTTTATTTGCTTATCAAAAGAAGGAAGATAATGGAACATTCATCTCTCACAAAACAAAATAAAAAGGGGGATATAAATGAAGGACCATTTCGTAGTGAAAAAATAAATACGTATATACAAAACAGTTAGAATACATGTACAGCTACTTTCTCCTAGCTCAATGAGAAAGATTTGTATTAATATTGTTTAGACAAGAGATCATGTCTGCATCTTGTACTCTGAATAACTACTATAATGGCAATATACAATGTATTAATTATTGTAACTGTCCTACTAACCTGTTTTGAAACCATCTCATTGCTATTACTTTCTCATTAAAATTAACAAAAAAATAAAGAAAGGAAGACAGTAATTCTTATCAGGTGAAGACTAAATGAGATAATGTATGAGAAAGTTCTTTATAAAGTACCCTGCCAATATAAGGAATTAGACTTATTCTCCTTGAATAAATGGACATGGCTGTTGTTATCAGTCAAGTGCATTGGAGAATCTTGAAGACGTTCCTAAATAGCTGAGCCCAGTGGATGCTTCTCTTATGTGACAGTCAGGCTGCAGGGATGTCCTGAGAAGGTTCTCCTGCACCCTGCTTGCCTCCAAAATCAGTCAGTGATCAGAACCCTTTCAGCTGCCCTCTTCCTGGGCTAACATGAGGTGATAAATCTTTTGTATTGGTCTGAGAAAAAGCCCCAGAAACAAAGACCAATTTATTATCTTAATAAATCACAAATTGTTCCCACAGCCTTTTCCTGAGACTGTGCAAAGTATCCGAGTCTGCAAAGGAGGGAGAGTCTGGTTGGACCTGAGCTGAATTGTGTCATCCGGCTGGCAAAGGCAGACACACCCCAGCTGGCCACATGAAATAGCCTCTATGAAGTGCAGATGCTTGGTGGGCTTGGTGCTGTCCTCAATTGTTTAAAGACTTCCTTGGATGCTATGTGCTTACAGATTCCTCCCTCTGCAGTCCATTGAGGTTGGTGGGTCGAGAGGGTACTGCAGGGTGCTTGGGTGGTAGTGCATTATAGTGGCTGCATTTGTTAATATTGCCTATTCTGTTTTACTCCCATAAAATACTGCCTGCATAACTCATATTTAATTTTTAAATTAAAGTGAATTAAAATTAATTTTGTTTGGGGAATTCCACAGCTCCCTCTTGAGATAAGTGGAAACACCCTGGGGTGATGTAAAATTGAGGTTGGAAATAGCTGCGCCGAGTGCTGTACTAATGAGGTGGAGGTCAGAGGTGCAATCCCCTTGTGGAGGAAGCTGTTAATTTCACTCTGCCTCATGGCCTCAGATTCCACCCTTAATCCTGACCATCTGCCTCCAAGAGGAACTGCTGGTCACCAACAGGACAAAGGGAACTAGAAGGGCTAGATCCACACAAAATCTATCAGCGCCATTGGAAAGACAACCTGAAGTATGGCCCATAGACAATGTTCCAGGATTTAAAACTTTTCAGATTAGAGCACTATGATATTATTGCTTTATGTTAGAGCACACACATAAAAATATGGACAGGTCCAGTGACTCAGGTGTCATGAGTTACAAGATGTCCAAAGCATTGCTTTTAGCTCCTAAGGGTTTAAATAACTGATAGAGAGGAAGCTTAATGAACTGTGGTCACACAGTTGATTTTGCTTTATCCTTAAGATGGGGACAAATGGGGTGGATATCTCTGAGCAAAAGAATACAAACACCATTTGTATTTCGTTTGAAATAGATGGTATGATTTAGGGACAGTAAATGGCCCTTTTTAATTATGCTTTTCTTGAGCTAACCATAATGTTAGTTTGCATTCTCTGAACATGCTAACTGATGGCAGGAAAGCGAGCCCAAATGTTCAGCTGGATGGGGAAGAGAGGAAGCCCAAGATGAAGCATTTGTCAGGGATAATCCACAGAACAGAGATAATCCATCTCTATAAATCAAAAGCCAGCTGTATCCTGCTAATTATTGATTTACCATTGTCCTGGTTAGAAAACAGAATTTCAGGTCATTTTATTTTCTCTAGTTCCCTCCTCTCTTGTGTTTCCAAGCATAACTCAACACTTGAGGCCAGTCTGAGGCCTGTTCTGTCTATATCATCCCTGGACTCTCTGGTTTTGGACTGTCTGTAGCATATATGGTGCCAGCTAAGTCCTAAAGAATTTACAAAAAATGCTTTGTAGAATGAATAAGTGAGTTTATTAAGGTTGTAAGATAAAAGAAACCTACAAATTCAATCATATTTCCATGTACTAACAACAAACATGTGGACTCGAAAAGAGAAAACAAAAGAAAATACTTATGTGCAAATAAAAAAAAATGATAAAGCATTTGTACACTTAAAATGCCGATAAAAGAAACTAGAGATCTGAATAAAGGAAAAGACAGTGTCACGTTCATGGATTAGAAGATTCAATCTAAAAGGATTTTACTTTTCCTAATTGTATATGACAATTTCTATCAAAATTCCAGTCACATTTTTATAGATCTAGACAAGATTATTCTAAAATTTATGCAAAATAGTGAAGAAACTGAGATAGCTAAAACAATTTTGAAAACGAAAATTAAGTCATAGAAATAAACCTATTCAATTTAACATTTATTATCCAGATACAGTAATGGCGGCTTCCTGGTGTTATTAAAGGGATACATGCCTGTACCAGAGGACCAGAAGAGAAATAAATCCATAGAAACACTTCTGACTGACTTTAGGGAAAGGTACAAGGATGGTTCAATAGAGGAAAGATCATCTTATCCACAAATGACGCTTAAGCAAATAACATTCAGGATCAAACAAAAAGAGATTCAGTCTAGTCTCTCAACCTTAACAAATAATTAATTCAAAATGGATCATGGAATGGATGGAAAAACACCATAAGCTTTAAGAAAAAAAAAAAGAAAACATTTAATACCTTAGGTTAGGTAGAAAGTTCTTAGATATGAAACCATAAAAGGAGAAATGAATAAATTAGACTTTATCAGATTTTTAAATTTTGCTTTATCAAAGACCCAGGTGTGAGGATGAAAAGACAAGCAATAGACTGGGAAAAAATATTTGCAAGCCACCCAACCAAAGACTAGCATCTAGAATGTATAAAGAGTTCTAAAATCTCAACAGTTAAAAAAAGAACATGAACAAAAGACATAGAGAGATGCTTAATTGAAAAGAATATATAAATGGCAATATAGTATATTTTAAAAGTCCTTAAAATTATGAGTCACTAGGAAGATACTAATTAAGGCCACCATAAGCTATTACAACATGTCTATCAGAATGACCAAAATAAAAAAAAAAAGGATAATGCTGGGGAAGATGTAGAGAAACTAGAGCACACATTGCAGGCGGGAATGTTAAATAGTACAGCTGTGCAGAGAATGGTGTGACAGTTCTTCATAAAAATGAGTAACGCTACAACACCGGAGTATACCCTGGACATTGATCCTGGAGAAACAAAATGTATGTCCACACAAAGACCTATACATGAGCATCTCTAGCAGCTTTATTTGCAATAATCCTAAACCAGAAACAATTCTGGCCTTTGAACATGTCCTGGAATAGTATTCAGTGATGAAAAATAGTCCCAAGTGATTGACACCTCCAACAGTCCAAAGACTTTCAAGAGAGCCATGTGGAGTGAAACAAGTCAATGCTATACATTGGATGATTCTGCTTACATGAAATTCTTGAAATGACAAAATTAGAGAAATAGCAAATAGGTTAGTAGTTGTCAGGAGTTGTGAATGGAAAAAAAAAAAGAGAAGAAAATGAGTGTGAGTGTAACAGGGGAGCTCCATAGCCCTCATAGTAATATGAACGGTCTCTACCTTGACTGGGTCAGGGTCAGCATCCTACTTGTGATACTGTGTAATAGAGTTGAAGATGCTCCCATTATGGGAGATACCTGGAAATCTGTTATTTCTTATGACTTATATGCAGTGATTACCCCAAAATGAAAAGTTTAAGAAATAATCATACTGTATTAAAAGACAACCATCAAGCCTGAGAGCTGTCACACCCCAGAGACAGATCATCCGGGTGCCTGTTGTCAGCTGTGTGCCGTGCTCCCTCCAGTACTTCTCGTACAGAAGCAAGATGCACCCTTGAGTAGGCAGCCTAGACTGGGATTGAATCAGATGCAGCCACCGGCCTGGTTAATGGGATTTATCTGTGTGGGAACTCAGGATTTCTTCAGCCACTAGGAGGCTGTGGATATAGGGTGGGAGGTGCACAATGGTGTCAAGGGTCACAGGGACATCAGAGAGCTGGATGAGGGAAAAGATCAACAAATAAGGAAAACATCAGGCATCTTAAAGGAATTATTCCTCTAGAATAAAGGCCAGGCACCCACTGGTGGATGAAGGCTGGGGTTTCGTTGTACAACAAGATTAGTGTTGAGGCCATGCTGAGCAGAGATGAAAGTTTGTGGGACAATTGAAACAGATTGGGTTAATCTGCAGTGGCTGGAGTTGTGGCTCAGGAGTAAAGACACATGGCTGACGTTCACGGACTGCCCTGATCACGGACAGCCAAATGCTCTAGTCGGGTAGTGCTATGAAGTGGGAAGCTGCTGGGCATGCTCATGCAGGGTGTCAGATGGAACCACGGGCCAGGGGAGGACAGGACTCTGGACCACTGTTCCAAGGAGAGTCAGAAAGGCCACAACACCCTTGCAGTTCCTCTGTCCTCGTAGTCCAGGTGTCCCTGATCGTCCTCCTACCTCTGTGGAGCACCCGACTATTAAATAGGCTTCTCACATGGATGAAGACATCATTGTCACAGAGCTGGGAGGTCATTTTTATCCTCTGAATAGCTGTCTGCTTCAGCGACAGATAGCAGGCCTGCATTTTCCAGCCTTCTTGCGGGTTCCTAATCCCAGGAGTTCTCGGGTGGACGGGCATGCTCCTCCTCCCCCTCTTCTCTCCCAGAGACAGTCACACAGTCCACAATGGAGGCTGAAATGGCGCAGGTGAGTGACAGGTCAAGGGCCACTCGTGCTTTGGAAAATGAGAGGCTTGATGCCTGGGTGACGCGGGGACCATCTCTTCCTCCAGCACATGTTTGTTACATGTGGGACTGCCATGCTAGATGTGGTGATGACGGGTGAACAAATTGCACTCCTTGCCTTTCTGCAACCAGCCATTTGGGGAGGTGGTCCCGCCCTAGGGCCTCTCAAGGAGGCTTAGTGAGAGTACAGGCACAGCAGAACAAGCTGAGCCTCCAAGAAGGATGTTCACATAAGATGGAACTTCGCTTCTCCTGTGTGCGGGATCTGGGGAAGCAGTTGAGAGCGGGTTGCCACCCTGCTGTTTTCCTCACATCAGGAACACGTGGCTCTCATCTGGCTGGCCCAGGCTGCTTCCCCACTTCATCCACAGGGCAGTGCGGGAAGGAGGAGGAAGACTGGGGAATGGCAGGGTTCACCACTCCCCTCAGAGGCCAGGGGTCACTCTCTTCTTCCAAAGACTACCCTGTGACAGGGCCAGTTGCAAGGACTGGGGCAGGGGAAAAGGCTCTCCATGAAGCAGCCATGTTCCTGACTGCACTTTTAATAACTATGGAAGAAGTGGGGTGGGATGTAGGGGCTGAGGGGAGCACAAGTGTCTAATTGAGCAAGCAGGTAACAAGTGCTCCAGCTTTCCAGACATAAAAGAAATGAATGATGCAATGGTGAGTGGCAAAGAAAAAAATACGCAGGACAGGAGAAAGCTGGGGAAGTGTGAGAGAACAGGGGACAATGGCTCCAGAATCAGGCCTTGGGACACTAAGGTGCTGCATGGACGTCACCTGCTGAGACGGGCAGCATCAACATGTAGGGCAGCCCCTGGGGCAAGACAGGGAGCAGCCTGAAGCAAGCTGGGAAGCAGGTGAGTTTCAAAGCCTTGCTGTTCCCGGTTCTTGAGTTGAAGTACTCCACATCCTGTGCTCGGAGTGTTTGCATTTCTCTCATTGCCTGCCCCCTTTCCTGGTATAAAAGTGCCCCAGAAGTCTGAAGCCACCCCTCGGCCCTAGTTCCACCTCAGAAGCTGCCCCAAGATGGCCCAGTATCTCTGGGAAGGCCACAGAAGCAGGGAAGCCATTTCATCATTGTCACCCACTTCATTCCCATGGAGCGCTGGTGAGATCACCGTTCATCAGCTGGAGGGAGGCAGGCAATTTATCAGGGGTCACTTACTAAATTAACACAGAGCCAAGATGAAAATGTGTCACTGTCTGATGCTTAGAGCCAATATTGGCCTCCACCACCTGGCTTCCAAAGACAAGTGATGACCTCCAACTGAAAAAAAAAAAAGAAAGAAAGAAATGACAGACACTATGAGGGCTCTATTCCAGCCACCTCCTTGAGTAGAGAAAGTCCTTTGTCTTCAGAACTGGAACCGAGAAATGTCGTGTCCAGTTCTTGTCTCGGCCAAGCACCCCCAGAAGTCTTCATCTGGCTGCAGAGCTCAAGCTGGAGTTCTGTGGCTATACTCCAGAGCTCTGTCTTTCCCCTGCCACTTAAATCAATGTTTGCTTTATCTGTAAAGTTATTTGTTTCTTGTCCAACTCCTCCCTATGCTGATAGACGTGAGGATGGGGATGTGTACCAAAGATTAACAATCTACCAATTCTATAATTAGCTCTCGATTTATTCATCCCACAGTAGTCACTGTCATTCACATGCTATCTACTTTGCTGAATCCATATGAACCACCAAACTGGATTATGTGACTGTGTTAGCTTCCTGTTGCTGCTGTAACAAAACTGTTACAAACTTAGGGCTTTAACACAACTAATATTGATGTGTTGGAAGTGGAAAATCAGAGTCACTGGGTGGAGTACAAAGTGTTGGCGGTGCTGCCTCCTTCTGAAGGTTTGGAGGGGACAGTCTGTTGCCTTGTTTTTCCCAGTTTCCAGAAGCTTCCAACACTTTTGGCTCCTCATAGCTCCCTCCAGCTTTAATACCAGGTGTGTAGCATCCAGAGATCATTTTCTGGCCTCTGCTTCCATCCACTCCTAACTCTGGCTTTCTATCTTCTTCAGGCCCTTTGTGAACACTGATCAATGAAGATCAACCAAGATTGTCTCCTCATCTCAAGATCCCTAAGGTGGGCATATCACCAAAGTCCCTTCACCATGTCAAGGAATATATCCATAGGTTCCTGGGATCAGGACCTGCCCACCTTTGAGGGCCCAACTGCTGTGACCTATGTAACACATAATTGCAAATCACTGAATGAAAGAATCTTCCTAAATTGCAGTCTCAAAAGATTTCAGTCAATGATGCATCCTACACCTTGGAATCATGTCTTTCTCAGATTGGCAGCTTGCTTTCTCATCAGGTTAGCATGTTTATGAAATGTGTGATACGGCCACAGGCAGGGGAGCTATAGGACTCCTTCTGTCATGGGTTTAATTGTGTCCCCCAAAAGATACATTGTTTGCCTGACCTCAGTACCTGTGAACATGGCTTTATTTGGAAACAGGGCATTTCAGGATGGAATCAAGTTAAGACTGGACCTTTCTGGATTATGGTGGTCTCTGACTCCACTGACTAAGGAGAGATTTGGAAGCAGATATGGAGAGGGAAGATGGCCAAGTGATGATGTGGGCTGAGGCTGGAGAGCTGGGGCTATAGGCCAAGGAATGCTAAGGGCCACCTTGGACTAGAAGCAGGAAGAGACAGGGAGGATCCTCCTTCTCCTAGATGTCTTGGAGGGAGCACAACCCTGCACCACACCGTGCGCAGATTTTTAGCTCCCAGAAAAGAGTATAATGTCTGTTGTTCATGCCACCTGGTTGTGGGGAGTTTGTTGCAGCAAGCCTGGGAAGCTCTCATACACTGTCCTTCTGTGTAGCCAGCCTTGTCCTCATGTGCTCTGTGAAGTCCCATGAAAATACGGTTGGGCTGCAGCAGAGTGCTCCTGCCCCCAAGCTGGGCCCATCATCTCTGTCTTGGCCACAGGGCTGCCGGAAAATGCTCTGCCATTGGGAAGGCGCCATCGCCCCCCTCGCTCAGACTTCACTCTCCTCAGACTCCAAGTCACCACTGTGAGTTCAGTGTTCTCCTTATTTCTTGGAAAGCACCTTCAGAACCAGTTCAAGAAAAACAAACTGTGAGGTTTGTGCAGGATCTATTTAAAGCAAATCATTGGTTCTAGTTCCAATAACAAACCAGAGGCCAGTTGGGTCTTTGGGACAAGAGTAGAGGCGCTGAGCATGAGTGCGTAACTGCAGGGCAGGCAGGTCCCCACTCACGTCGCCCTCCTTCCCTGGGCAGCTGCCTCCATGGCTGCCTGCCCAGAACTCTGCCTAAAATGGACACAGAACTGCACAGTCACCAAATATGAATATTAGAGTAGATTTGATGTAAGACTTACCACTTTGCTGCACCTAATGGGAGTGTTGTGAGCCCGGGTAGACCCTGTTACCCAGAAATCCCAAACTGCTTGGTTATAGCAGGATTTATGCATGCAAAGCCCCCTCTAGGGCTCTCAGAATACTGAGTCAATGAACGGCCCAAACCTGGAAGCACAGCAGCTGCTTATGCCTGGCTGGGGCTCAGTCTGAGCCAAGTGCTTCTTCTAGTCTGATGCTGGCGAGCTTGCCTCTGTGGGTGGTGACAGCAGAGTGGACCAATAGACTTATTCTTCACCTGCCCATCAACTCTATTTGAGCATCACCCTATGCCAAGCTCTGGCAGTACACCAGTGAAACCATTTCTCCACAAATATCCTTTAAAAAGGGAAAGTCAAATAAAAAGGTAAAAACTGAAGTTACATAAACAAGTAAGTGAAATAATTGTTACAAAGGAACTCGATAGCTAAGACACAGTTCAGAGGAGGCCCTTCTCAGAAGGTTACACTCAAGCTGAAAACTAAAGGACGTGAAGGAGTCAGCCAGGGTAAAACTCAGGCAGCAAGAAGAACAGGTATAAAAGTCCTGAGGCAGCAAAGAGATTGGCTAGTGCTTACAGAGGCTGAAAGAAAACAGATATAGAGGAGAGCCGAGACCACTGTGAATCATGGGAAAGAGGGGGCTGGTGGGGCAGGTGGAACCAGATCATAGAGTTCTGCCTTGTGTTTGGATTTGATTCTGGTTGCTGTGGGAAGGGATGTATTGGGGTTGTGCATGATGTGACAGTCTCCTTTCAAGCTCCATCCTCCTCCTCATTCTTAGAAATCACTCATACAGCTACATGGTGAGCAGGTTAGACATGGGTATGAGCGTAGGGTTGAGGGCCTCTAGGACAGATGTGTCAGGGATGTGGGCTGAGATGGTTACAGTGACAGGAAGGAGAACTCCCAACCAGATAGGTAATGGACATAGATGGGCAGGGCTTACTGACAGATAGGCTGGTGAAGGAGTGGGTTTTGCAGAAGGGTCTCAAGTGGCTGACCATGTCTGCCCTCTCTCAGGGGCCTCTGTGCCATTATAGAGTGGCACACCTAATTCACAGGCTCCTGGGGCCCCTGGGAAGCTGCCCTGGTATGGCTCTTGGTGCCCTGCCCAAATCTTACTGCATTAGCTTAGTTGGGTAGCCTTGTCCTCTGGAGCTCTCTAGGACCTGGTGTAAGATATTCCAGAGCACTTGCCTCCCATGTGGCAGACAGCTTTTCCAACTTTGAGGATATCCTTTATATAAGATATTCATTGTTTAACTGTCAGAGAGACTCCTGCCTGACAGTTCCTCCCTGCCCAAGGCTGGGCTCTCCCTAGAGTGGATGGAGAAAAATCAAGCCCTGAGTTGAAGCATTTACAATTTCTGTGCTGTAAACACACCCACGGTGGAACTGAGTGACTGACAGACAGAAACACAGTGGCAGACAATGTCCCCATCCCCTTATTATGTACAGTGGCCCAGGTCATAGGCAGAGGCTTCAGGAAACATGGGGGAAGTCACTCAGTGACTCACTTTCCTCCCCGGGGAAGTCCGGATAAGTTAGCCTCCAAATCAAGCCTCCTCCCAAGAGCACTTTCCCCTGCTGCGCTTGGAGAATGGTCAGGGGACTATATTTAGGAGGAAGTGCTGGATGGTGGGCTCCTGAGTGACAAGCCTGGCTTTGCCACTGGTTGGCTCAGTGACTATGAGGGGTCACCTAACCTCTCCGCTCCTCAGCCCCCACATCCCAGATGAGAGGGAGAAGGTCCCGAACGCTCCCACACGGAGTGTCTCCAGTCTTGCAACTCAGACTGGTACCAAGTCTCCTGAAGACTGTTCCTACTGTGTGTGAGGAGAGCAGAGACAACCCAGAAAAGAGTGGGGGTGCAATCTGGAGACAGCATGGGCACGGAAGATGCAGACAAACCAGGGATGGAGATGAGGCAGCCAAGGTCTCACAGCACAAAACGCTCCCTGGCTGTGTGTGGTGCTGCGTGCAGCTCCTTTTGCATTTCTCTGGGCAACTAGACTGTGCTCAGTGGCTGTGGAGTCTGCACCTTCTACAGGTGATAAAGGACTGCTTAGAGTGTCCCTACCACTCCTTCTATGGGATGGCACCAACACAGCTCCGTGACTCATCCTGGCACTGTGTGGCCATTCCTACCAATCATGGGAGTCATGAGAAGCCAGGAAGGGAGCTGCTGATGCTTCTCCTAGGGTTGGAGCCACCCTAGGATTGCAATCAAAAGTCCTCACCTCATTCATTCCACCTCTTCCCCATGGCCACCCCCAAATGCTTTCTCATCCTGTAGCTGGCATGCCTGGTGCCCTCCTCTACAGCATGAGTGCCTCATTTCGAAGCCACGGAGGCTGGGCAAGGGACTGCGAGGTATTTAAAGGGTAGGCAGAGATCCAGGGCTAACTTCCCTTCCTTGTGGTCCACAGGCCTTCTGCACACAGCGGAGACCTGGACAGTTGGTGCCTGAACCTCTGAGGCACCCTTGTTCCTGTCCTTGGCTGAGTGAATGTGCCTTTTCAAAGTCAAGATGTCCTGGGTATTTTTTTTTTTTTTTTTAGAATGAAAAATATGAAAATATCTCAAAACAGAAAGGAGTACTAGGGTAACCATATAAAAACAATTTAAGTTGAGAAAATAACCCAGTCCTGCTTTAGGCCTGAAGAAACCTTGGTTTCTAGGGGACATGAGCGGAGTCCAGAGCTCTTGGCCAGATTGGGGGTGGGACGCTTGCTTGAAGTCCAAATAAACAAACATCCTCCAGAATCAGCATCCGTGTCCCACAGGCCACAGCTCCAACGAGCTTCCTGTTTCCAGCCCTCCCAGAAATATATCTCACAGGCTTTATTTTCGTCTCCCTACCTTGAACACAGATTTGCAAGTGTGAGTACCTTTGCAGGGAGACAGTCCCAACAGACGCATGAGACATGCAGGAGAGAAGAAATGCAGCTCGTCAGGAATTTTCCAGTGCCAAGGCTTTTTTTTTTAAATTCCCAAGATAAATGGGTTTTTACTTATACTATTAAAGGCTCCATTATTTTTCTGATACTTTTTGCTGCTGCCGAGGAGCCAAGGAATTTGATCATGCACCTGGCCAGCTGATCCAACCTCAAAAATCTTCTGACCTTCATGGAAAAGCCCTAATTTTCCTTCTTCTTTAATAAATGTTTCTTCTCTTCTTCCCAGTGGCCTGTGGCATGTTGGGTGGGCATTCCGGGTGGCCAGTTTGTGTTAATGGGCAACGATGCTTGATTTATCCAGATTCTTCCCATTGCCCCTAATCCAGGGAGCCTACTCTAGGCGCAACCCTGTTTCCAGTCCGAAGAGCAAGTAAATTATGTTGAGAATTTTAATGTTTACACATATTTGCATAGATGTATGCATGTGCTAGAAGGCAAATTCTCAGAGGCAGCTTGAAAGGGGCCAAGATGCTAATTCAGGTGGAAAGCATTCCCTAGCTTTATAGATGCTTTCATTCAGTCTGCCAGCCCTGGAGAGAGAGAAAGTAACAAGGATGTGGATTGTGGCCAGGACACGGAATCTGCAGCTCTCTTTCCTGAGGAATGAATCGTGGGCCCTCAGGCTGGAGCTGGCAGGTGCTGTACAGTCTGGCTGACAGGTCGACTTCAAGGTGATCTGCCTGCCAGGTCTTCAGGCCTTCGGCTAAGCTCCCATCGCACCACTGGTGCCTGCTAAAGGTAACTAATTATGACTAAGCGCATGAGGCAGGAGGGCCTTCGCCCACCTGTAATTACTATGTGGCAAGTCGCTGCAGAAACTGGGAGTTTCCCGAGGGCCAGCCATGCCATTTCTGGGGAAGATAAGTCAAGGTGGAAACTCAGTAGGAACGAGCCAGAGGAGCCAGAGCTAACGCTTAGGTAGCTGGGCCTATTTTGTCATTTGAACACTCATAGTCAGATTTGCCAAGCTCTTGAGCAATAAAAAAACCCAGTTGGAATGCTCACCTATGTCTCTAAGCATCTTAGAATAAAGAAGGCAGAGAAGCAGCACTATCCCATAGAAATACAGTGCAAACCACATGTGCCATGTAGTTTTCTAGAGGCCTTGTTGAAGAAGAAACTGATGAGATAAATTTTAATTATGGATTTAACCAGTTTGACCTAAATATGACTTTACCATGTAATCAATATAAAAAATTATTAGTGAGACAATTGACATTTTTCCTGGGCAAAGTGTACCAGCTTTTGGTGTGCACTGTGTGTGCAGTACTCCATACAGGTGTGTGCCTGTGTGTTCCGTGGCCGTGAAGAACACCTGGCCTGTCATAACTGTGTTACATGCAATGAATGGAGATGCTGTGTGAAAAATTTGCTTTGATATAAAAGTCTAGTGTTCTTCATAAACCAAGGATTTCCAAAAATTGGTTTTAACTAGCACCAACCAGTTGGTTGGACTGGTTGGTACATTTACTTGCTGATCGTAGCAACCAAAGTATCCTGCTTTCAGTTAATAATTTATTCCCCCTCACAGTGGAAAAATAAATAAGACTGGATTCTGACTGTTCCACCCTTCAGAGCTGTGTGCCCACGCGAGGATGAGCACGTTCGTGCTTCTATGCTCTCTGACCTGGACACAAACATGACCCTCAAGGACAACACAGCTCAGTAGTAGCTAAGCAGGCCCAAAACACCTGGTAACACGTGGCCCAGAACACTTCCTGGACAGGAGCCTGCAGGCCAGGTACAGAGCAGTAGGCAGGAGCCCCGGGGAGAGAACAGGAGGAAGAAGTAGGCAGACGAAGCAGTAGGGACAAGAAACTTGCAGCACCTGGTGGGGAAGGTAGGTGCAGGCAACGAGGACCTGCTCAGAGCTAGCTCAGTAGTCAGGAGGGAGCCTACGTTGTGGGGTTCTGTCCAGCTGAAATGCAGGGCGAGCCACATAGATGGCAGGTTTCAGTAGAAAAAGAAGACAGAAACAAGTACAATCGCCTTTAATAACACTTTATTTAGCTCACTTTGTCCAAAATAGCATCATTTCAAAATGTGAGGTAGCTCACATTCTTTTTCACTGCACCTTCAAAACAGAGTGCAGGTCACACAGCCTGGCTCCACCTGGGGCAGCTGCTGTTCAATTGTTCCACAGCCACATGGGCAGGTGGCTGCCCTGTCTGGCTTCCCAGGCCTAGGTGTGGGGTGTGTAATAAATAATAACTTCTGCTGCTGCTTTTGGGTTCAAAAACAGAGGTCAGGCCAGCTTCCCAGAAGGAAGCTAAGGACGAAATAAAGAGGCACAGTTACTCAACTCTTCCAAAGGGGTGCTATAGCTGGAGCAGGAGTAGGGCTTCTCCTGTGTGCTCCCCATGGTGGCAGTGTAAATAGAGAGCCGCCGAACAGAGCCCTGAGGAGCTCTTGCTAAATTTTGCCAAGTGCCTGGGCACCAGATCACAAGGCTGACCCAGAAAAGAGTGCACGTACCTGGGGGGAGGTGGGGAGTCCGCGAAGCCACCCCAGGTCAGCCCCTCCACCCAGACGAGCATGTGGCTGCCTAATGTGGAAATGTTTGGATGTGGGGCAGCTGGGCGCAAGAGCCTGTGGGGAGGAGGCCAGGGTGACAAGAACCAGCCATGAAGGACGAGAGGGTGGGGAGTGTTTGCCAAGACCCCAGCAACATCTTTCCTAATAAGTCTGAGGTGCCTGAGGCCCCTTCTGGGGGAATGGCCTCTTTCCTCCACCTCCCAGCCTTCCTGCAGGGCAAGGGAGAACAAGCCAAATCCAGCAGGGGTTTGGACGCAGGCCTGCTTTCCCTGACTTCGCTCCACGCACCCACCTGGGGGAAGAGGGCTGTCTCCCCTGGGGTGCACGATGCCCTTTAGGTGCACAGTCCACATGTCACTGGGCTCGGTGTTCCAGTCCTGGTTGGAGAGCGCCCAGGGAAGCTCCACCCATCCTCTCCTCCTCTTTTTCCTCCTCCTTGGAAAGGTGCCGTATTTTAGAAGGAGGTCACTTCCTGCAGCAGGAACCTTGGAATCATTGTGTCCAGAGCCACTCCCTGCTGGCCACAGATCCTGGCCACTAAGTGTGCCACTCAGAGAGAGGTTTCCTAGTTAGATGTCCCAGCCCTATGCAAAGGGCATTCAGGATGACACCACGTGTGTGTCTGGGTCAGGCGTATTTTCAGTTATGGCTCCAAGAAAGAACAGCATGTGCAGCCACTCTGCGTCTCCCAGCAACAAAGAATGTACTGTAGATTAGCCTTCTTGGCACACAAGGCTTTTTTTTTTTAATTTTAGAAAAGAAGTGCAGCCTGATCTCTTTATAGGGTCTGGAGCAAGGGTAGCCAGATTGGAAAGCACAGAGCACCAGCGTCACCACTGTTCAGTGGTTTATGACCTTGGTTGACTAATAAGCCCTTGTAACACGATTCCTGGAGAGGTTTTGCAAGCTTCTAGACCCAGGTGTGGCTGAAGGTCAGCTGGGGAGGTTGGGGGTGGGTGTCCTGCTTTTTGGAGAAGGTTATAAAAAATAAATTTCTTACCTGGGGATTTGTAGATGATTAACATGCTACTTTCTGTTAACCAGAAAGTTAATCGTTATTCAAAGCATTCTTTGATAAGGGGAAGGGGGAGTGTAAAAAAATGAATGTTAACCATTAAACCAGGGAAATACCATTAAAAAAAAATTAGGATAGAAAACCCTGAATCTGGGAAAGGACTTCACCCGCTAGAGGGGTTGGCCAGGTGAACCTGGAGGGAGGAGAAGAGCGAAGAGGAAGAGAGGGAATAGAGGAGATGGAGGCCCCAAAGTTCATATGTGCTTAGCGCTGGACTTTGCAGGTGGCTTGATTTTTGTTTTGCTTTTTCTCCTTTTCCTGGTTTTACTGCTTCAAGGAAATGGAGAAAGAGTAACAAAATCACAAACATGGGAATTGCAAATAAAGCCTTGTTTTATTGAACTTTTGCTCCAGCCTCCCAGCGTGGAGCTGGCAGGACTCACTCCCCTGTGAGACACNTTGGTTCACTGGTCTCTTTGGGGAGCAGAGGGTGCTTGGGCGTGACTTGGTAGAGGAAGCACTGTTGCTGGAAACCTGGGCTCTGGCTCCGCACTCTCCTTGGGACTACCCCGGCCAGGGTCCCAGCCCAGCCATGCCTTCCCTGCTCTCCTGTCACCCTGCTGGCTTCCGGGGCAGCCTGCAGGAGGCAGCGACTAGTTCTGTCTTAGAGAACTGGCAGAACCTTCTGATTCCTGCAGCCAGTCCCAGACTTAGGAGGTCAAACTCCTGCTCAGCATAGATAGCTCTAGACTCCCATAGGCCTGAGCTAGCGGGCCCCTACGAGTTGGAGGGAACCCACTAGGTATGTGGGTACATGCATTTTCCATGCGCCCAGAGCAGTAAGAAGTACAGTCAGACCTCAGGGTCACTGGCTGCAGAAGTCAAAGCCAGGATTCCCAGGGTTTTGATGAGAAAAAATGTTTCAGTGCTCAGTCTTACGGTAGCTCACAGAGAGTGCAGGACCCCGAAACCTTCTTGTGACTGTCTTATACTTGGCAGTTTAAATACTAATCATAGGTTGTAATGAAGCCAGTATTGGTACCACAAAGCCTAAAGCCACATATTAGTTCACTACATGGCTAATGTTAGCCAAGTAAAGTGTGAAAGTTCTAGGGAACTTTTACAAATTATTTCTAATTACATTATAGTCATATGTTGGTACTGGGTTGCTTTGAAACTCTGAAGTTGGTCCTTGACACATTCTGACAAGAAAATTTTGTCCTGGTACTAGTTGTTTGGCACTCAAAGCACAAGTTAGAATGTGTGGTCTTGTCATTGGTTCCATTGCCCTGTGACTCCCTACGCTTTCAGAAAAACCAACTCGGCGCTTGTCATTTTTGGTACTTACCACACTTTCTAGAGCCAATTAATGACAAGTACCAGTGCATGACCGCTCTGGGGGACACAAAGGCAGAACCTGCTCCAAGGGTTTTCCAGGCCTTTATGGAGATAAGACCACCTACAGCAAGTCTGAGCAATGTGGTCTAAGAAGACAAATTCAGAGACAGAGGCATGCTGCAGTGCTGGGGCAGGCATGGAGCTCGCGGGGAAGACCGCAGTTGGGGAGAAAGAACGAGGCCAGACAGAGAGGGTGAGGGTGGTAGAGACATGTCAGGGACAGATGCTCGAGTACACAGGTGTGGGCCTGCCTGTGAGGTGCTTGACGCCTGGCCGCACATACCCCCTGGCACCCTGGTCTTTGGCACTGGGAATAGAACCAAGAGGGAAGTGAGGTTATTAAAGCAGACTCGGGAAGGGGGACAGGAGAAAAGTGTGTGACCAAGCTGTGCTGTGAACGTCAGCCAGCACCTTCATGTCTTTCCGCCATGCCAGGATCTCTCAACCATCCACTGATTCGCAAGTGACATCATTCCATCAGCTTTATCTCACAGAATATTTCTGGTTTCCCTGGGAGTCAAGACCGTGGCAGTCCTAAGTGCTTTGTTACATTTCAGTTTTAATTTTTAACAGCATTTAACTCCCTCAATGCTCAAACTACATAGCAAAGGGTAATATTTAGGTTATGAAAGTATAAAGAATCTGTAGGATTCTTGTATTGTGATCAGCCAGTACCAAAGCAGGTCATGGCACGGGGTTGCATATTGGATTCCCCACCACAGGACGTCAAAGTGGAGGACCTTTGGCGTGGGCAGTATCAAGTGACAGGGAAGAATCTTGTGGAACCAAGTCAGGGACAATTGGGAGTTTGTCCCTGGAGATATCCTGAGCAGAGGCTGTGATGTGTATGCCAGGTGGCCTATGATAAGGTGACAGGCCCATGGGCCATGTCACAGTCCAAGGAGACTGTGTTTGTCTTAGGTGAGAGAGGTTGGGGTCATTCCTTGGTCTGATGTGCTTGATAAGCTCATGTGCCTGGTGTTTCTGGTTCCCATAAGCCCACATCTGTGCCCTGATTTCACCATGGGTACTATTTTACGATTTCTTTTATTATTACAAGTAAGTCAGGTGGCAGCCTATGCTTTTATGGTTGTGCTGGACAGGTGATGGTTGTTTACTTGTACAAACAGGGTGCCACTTCATTCTACCTCATCACTTGTACCCAAATGGATTAATTCAGGGCAAGCTGCATTGGGTAGGTCAGGCAAGGCACTGTGAGATCACTAGGTGGCCTGAGGTAGTGATAATAGCAGGGAAGCAAGGAGGAATCCAGAGTCATTGGCCTCGTGGAACCGGGCCCATGTGGGCCTGAGGACTGAGTATCAGAAGGGGGAAGACTGAGGCAGGTCAGAGCATAGATCTGAGGAGAGGTGGGGTGCGGAAGGTGCACAAAGATTCTCATACTTCAGAGGTGGGGAGGCTGGTAAAGGGGTCCTGCTACAGGGTTTCTGTTCTCTTGAGGAGCCAGGTGGTTGAGGCAGGAGGGAGGACTGGGGCTCCTGATATGGAAAACCTCAAACTCCTACATCTTAGGAAGCTAGTGGAATGGTGAGAGGGGTGAAGAGTGTGAGTAGGGGTTTACATATCAGCCCAGGCAGGCTCTGACCTGGATTCCAGGGTTGGGGAAGGCTTTCTTCAGCAGCGGGGTTTGAACTGGGATGTGAGGGAGGGTGGGAAGGTGGCTGAGCAGGGGAGAGGCAGAAATTTGGGCAAAGGAAACAGCATGAATCAAGTTCCAGGCACAGCGTGAACCATGGGATTATGGGTGAACAGCAGGGGACTGGAGGGTGGGAGATGCGGGGTTGCCAAGGCCACAGGTAACAGGGGCTTGGCCATATCTGAATGCATCCTAATGGCAATGGAGAACTGCTGCTTGGTTTCAAGCAGGAGGATGATTAGATTTGTATTCTAGAAGCATCTCTCGGTGCAATTTGGAAACCAGTTCAGAGAGGTCCAGACTGTACAGGGAGGCAGGTTGACAAGAGGTGGGTGGGATACCAACAAGGGTGACCGAGGCTT
>NDGM011052396.1:0-21114 GCA_002564305.1 Octomys mimax | reverse complement strand
AGAAGACCCAATGCTATTATGGGCTACTGGACTCTTTTAGAATACTTTGCTGAGTTTACACAGGTATAATATTCAAATAATGGAACTTAGCAAAAAAGGGCATACAGATGAATGTCAATTTTGTATCCGTGTATTCAAAGTGGTTAGGATAGATATATAGTTACATTCTCTTAAAGAATAGAATGATTTGTTCTAATGGTGTTTGCAAATAGGATCTCAAGTCTGCCTCTTGTACAGCAATTAACCACTAAGAAGAATGTATGCCCTGTGTTAATTATTGCAACTGTCCTAGCGATTTGATTTCAACTGTCTAAGTGCTATCTTTTTATCAGTAAAATTATGAAAAAAAAATGGTTTTAGAAATTGTAAAAAAACGAAAGTTAGTGTGGAACCAGTGTGTTTGCTGTGTTCAAAATGGGCCACTAGAAATAAGGAATCCTTATTGCAGCAAATAATTTCCTGCAGGGTCTTAAACAAGAAAACAGAGGTCGTGTGGTCCAGGGCTAATACTACCCAGCATCACTGCCTCATGTCCCAGTCCAAGATGATTTTATATGCCACTATTGAAGACTATGAAGAGGACTAGGACAGACCCAGCTCTATTTGGTTGGGCCCCCAAGAGCCCATAGTCCAAGTAAATCTGGGGTGGCTGGAAGAAGTGTCAGCCCATAGATTTCATGGTGGACATGGGGCTGAACATTCTGCAGTGGACCCCCACTCCCATAGACAAGGCACTATCAAGGGGCAATGGGTAGCTAAACATGCTGACTTTTCCTGCTGCCCCAAAGATATATTTTAGTGGCTATGAAGTCCTCTATGAACTTCTGTACCTCCTTAACTATCCCATGGCTTTAGTGGATCAAGATATCTTAGAAAAGTGATAGGTCCACATAACCTTCATCTCATTTAATGGATGACATGAAGTTATTCCACTCAGACTGGCTTAGAACATAGCTGACAGAACCAGCTCACAAAAAGAAATATTTCATCTCTCAAAAGAAGCATATTGGGATCCAGCAACACCTGGAGAGGCTCCTGTACTATGGAATCCTTTGACCTTGCTAGTCATCTTGAAACACATCTCTTCTGCCATTCTGATGACTATTGTCTGGTTCAGAATCTGCAAGCACTAAACCAGGCCTTCCTGACCCTGAACCTAGTTCTTTCAAATCTCTAACTTTCCTGGGATTTATCCTCACTCAAGCTTCATTCTTTACAGATATGGGACTCAGAGATGCCATCTTTTACATTCATCTGGCTCCACAAAGCCAGCCAATCTTCACCTTCAGCTGGAAAAATCAAGAAAATGATGACAAGTCTCACTGATGTTGAACGAGTCAGTCAAAGTCAGTGACCTTGGATGAGGTCAAAAATTCCTCATCCACCTTTAGGAGAGTTGACTACTGGCTACTGGTCCAATAGCCTTTCCAGCAGATACTTACAGCTGTCTCCTTTTTCAGTATGTAAACATCTTGTTTCTGACTAAAAGGTTTCTTAAGGATTACATAGAAGAAACTAGATAGCTCCTCATTCTCCTGTGAGAGGTTGCCTACAAGGTCAACAGAAACAGGCCCAGATTTTCCAGGAAGGAGTCTAATATTTCAGTTTCCATTTGTCACAGGAACCGTGCCAACATGGGTCCAAAAGAAAGCAGGTAGTTTGCTTAATCCCAATATGAGCAATTCCAATTCTGGTCTGAGAACTGATTTTGGTTGCAGGCTTTTGTAAAATCTGCCTGTCTACCTTCTCAGGCTTGGAAAAGCTCACTTATGAAGCAATGAAGAAGTGATAATGAGAACCTCTGTCATGGAAACAATGCCTTCAAAGGTATCAAATTGTCCTTCATTGAAGCACTGGGCCTGGGACTTCCATGCATAACTAAGTCCTTCTTCCCTTACTTCCACAAATGTACAGGGATAACAGTGGATGTTTTAACCTAGATGGTAGGGTCACTAAATTGGCCAGTGACACACCTCTCTAAACAACTTAACATTGAGGGCTTCCCTGTTGTTCAGGGCTGGCCACTTGTTTATGAATGTTTGCAGCCATGAGCTGCTTCATCGCAGAGGGTAACAAACTGAGTATGGAGCAAGTATGACTGAGTATGACTGTGCAGTTGCTGCACTCAGTATTGACATTAATGGATTATAAGGGGTAATACTGGCTAACTGATGTTTGCAATATTAGATATCAGGATATTTTGTGTGAAAATCCACGCATCCAACTGGAAATGGTGCAGAGTCTGAGCCCTGCAACTCTGGCGTCAGTTGGGACAGGACAGCCAGATCAGGACTGCACTGAACACATGGACAAGCTGTTCTCCAATGGACTGGACTTGAGGGATGAGCCCCTTAAGTACCCCGATGATGAGTAGTTCACTGACAGTAGCAGTTTTGTGAAAAATGAGGAACTCCTTATGGGGTATTCTATGGTAACTCTGAATTACATCCTGAGGCAAAGTTACTGTACTAACCTGTGTCTTCCAACTGCTGGCAGAGACAGATGTAAATATACACAGACTCCAAGTTAGCCTTCACCACCATCCACATACATGGAGCTTTATTTTAAAGAGGTTCTAATATACTCCAAAGGAAAAGATGTGAAATGTGGTAGAAACATCCTTGACCTCCTACATGCTGTATGGGATCCTAAAAGAGTAGTAGTCACACACTGACAGGAACACCAGAAGGGAGAAATTGCATCCACCTGGGTAAGTTATAAAGCAGATTAGGAAGCAAAGCTGGTGGCCCAAGAGTAGCAACATAACCAACAACTATGGCTGCCATGCTAATCCTTAGTTTATTGGCAGAAAGAAATATTAATTACTCACAACATGAGGGTACTTGGTTTAAGACTAAAAATGGAAGCTACTCCCAGGGGGATGATGGAAATTTGAAGACCAAGGGTTTCACTTCCTAAGACCCTATCTCCAGATTTTGTTGGGAAGTTTTATCAGGACACCCACAGGGGCTGGATGGCTCTTGAAACCATTTTGTGCCAATGTTCTACATCCCTTGGCTCTCCATCATGGCTCAAGTGGTACAGGAACAATGTGAAATATGTTTCTGCAAGACCTACATCAAAGACTCAAGACCATGTCTGGGGCCAGAGAGTTGGGAGGAGTCTCCATTTGCAAATGTGGCTGTGGCCTCCACTGAACTTTCCTATTGGGAGTGGTTGAAGCTTAAAAGTAATTATACATGGAAGATGAAGCAGTCTGAGAACAAAGGAGCTCCTAGAAGAATCTAAACAAGGGCTGGCCAGATAGTTCAGCAGATTATAGCACCTTCTTAGGCAGACTCAGCGACCGGGGTTAGAACCCCAGAGTTCCATGCCAGCCCTACCCCTATGGTGCACTGAGACAGCAATTGAGACTGGGTGTGATGGGGAGTGCCAGTAATCCAAGTGCTTGGGAGGCTGAAAACAGAGGATCACTAGGAGTCTGATCTGTGCAGTGAGATCCTGCAGACCCTATACCAAGTATATTAAAAAGCATCTAAACAGGCCATGCAACTTGTTAACTTATTGCAGAGTAGAGGCTGAAATTGATGCAAACCTCTGGAGGGTATAAATAAGTGCTCTACAGCTCTTGGGCAGTTTCCTCTCCTTGGCTCAAGAGAGAGAGGACATCTGAGCCCAGCTGTAGTCTCTTGCCTATCTTTTCCTCATTCCCACCACATTTCCTCACTGGGGTACACCAAGAGCCCAAGGACTTGTGACACTTGCCTAAGTCTGTAGCTGCAAACATTTTTTAAGATTTATGTATACCTTCTTGCGTTGGGTAGAGGCCTTTCCCACTCACTTGGAGAAGGCATCTGAAGTGTCTCAATTCCTTTTTAGATATTATTTCCCTGTTTTCATAGGATCAGCAATGGACTGGCATTCATAATGAAGACTGCACATTTCGCACCACCTTGGACCTCAGAGGAAGGAAAATGAAGGCACAAGACTACAGCTTTAGCTGGGCAAACTGTGTCATGAAATTCATGATCATCGGGACCAATTTAGATAGATCTACTCACCAGTAGACCTGATGAGGAATATGTCTACTCCCACTAATCAGACAAGTCTCTCCCTCTGTGAAAGTCTGAATGAAAGAACTCCTTCTCTTTTTAAGGACATAAGGGAGGACTTAAAGGAGCTTGATAACTTCACCCATCTATCATTTTTTTTACTTTCATGTGTCCAGATGAACATCTGAGAGTTTTAGTATAGGGAGGCAGAGAAACTCAGAAAAAATGGTGTGCCCCCCAAAAATTGGTAATTGAAAGACTGATAAAAGGTTACCCAAGCATATAACCCAACATTGTAGCCCTGCCATCTGGGCAGAGGATTGATCATGGAGATACTACAACACATTTACATGCTGAACTGCATAACAAGATTACAGGAAGTTGTAAAAATTGTAATTAATGGAACTGCCAACACCTTTAACTTGTTATCAAAATAGAAAACCAAAGTTCACAACAATTCACAAGGCTATTTATAAAACCTACTTAACCTTACGCTGCTTGCTTGTCTCAGAGGGATGAGTTTGTCTGAAGTTTACTTTGAGCAAGTGCTGCCTCAGGATAAATGATGGGGAAAAATTTAAAGAGGAGATCACACATTGGAGTAGAAAAAGGCCAGGCTGGAAAGTTTTTAGTGACAAAAAATTATTGAAGGATAGTTCTCAACCTATGAAGGATTCAAGAACCTAATACATGTTGTGTTCCTCACTTTGGGAGCTTGGCTCTGCCTACCCTACCTACTTTCCTATTTATAAGGTCTGTCTCCATTCTCATTGAATCATTGATCAGAAAAAAAAAAAAGACCACACATGACGATGCTATGGTAGCATAAACCTTTAGATCAAGATGATGCTCTTGAACCCAAAATGTCTGGATCCAAGATTCAAAGAAGAGAATATTCCAGGACCCTTCCCTGAAAGAGTATGGCTAGGCCTCCATAAAGGAATGCCATGGCAGGAGGGAAGCTTCTCAGAATGAAGAAAGAAAACATGGCTTAGAGAGTTTCTAGCTACATATGTGTAGTTCTAGCACTGTACTGTAACATGCATTGTGACCAATCAAGCTGCAGTATGTTAGTGTGTCCATTTATGGGAGAAAAAGACACAAAAGTTGTATAAAAGGCAGATCTCCACCATTCCAAGTCCCAGCCTTTCAGGTATTAACCCACAGAGCCCTGAGATGGCAAAAATAGACTACTTCTTAGGAAAAGCCTCTGTGTTTCTTCCTCCCCCTCTGTTTAGTAGATGTTTAAAGTTGACTTATTTAGATTGGATGACCTATCTTTTATCATCCTCTTCTTCCTCCATCTACCAGGACACAAATACATCTCCTCCAATTTACTGTGACTGCAGCTCTCATGGCCTGTAGGCACTGCCAGTTCACCTTCAGTTTGCTTTTGTTGAGACCTCAGCCGTGCAGGAAGTTTCACCAGATAACACTAAGGCAACTCTAGGACTATTTTTCTCTTACCTGGTTCATAATCGGGTAACACAAAGCACTCATGCATTCTCCGACTCAATGATTCCATCAATTCATCCATTCAGAGATAAACACTCTTGTTCTGTATTATCATAACAGCTATACAAATTCAGTTGCTCGGTCTTTATATTTAAGGCTCAGATCAGAAATAAGTTCTTGAATACTTTATCCTACCCCAAGATGCAAGTAAACACAGACTGATCTCTTGGAATACATTTTCTTAGGAAAGACTTCTCTATCCCAGTCTCTGGATATTCAGTGTACCCTGATTATCCTTTAAAAGTTTTCCTGTCAGCTTCTGCAACTACCATATGTTAGTAACGGATGGTTAGTTAAGACTACAAATTAGTTTTCAAAACTTTCCTTTTGTGAACATGCTCAGTTCTTTCAAATTCTGAAAGAAGCTCTTCTGGTTTTCCTGGAGACAAAATTGAAAAAGAGAAACATAGTCATATTTTATCATCATATGACATTTTTATTAGAAATATCAGTATTTAAGAAAACAACTACATTAAGAACCATGTTAAAACTGTATCTAATTTATAGTTTTATACTAATTGATCACTACATTATGACTTACTCCACTATTGGCACTTAGATGACTTTTAAAAAGTAGTAACAATAAAAACCCATTTCATTTCATAAAATATAGAATGTGAAAATCTGTAGAGTTCAAGATTGGAAAAATATGGCCATTTCAAATTTGATTATATTACTTTTAGATAATGCAGCCTGAACAATTAGTCTTTTGGAATTAACCAAAGTTTTATATCATTTCCGTCATTTTCACATTGGGACGCACACGTTAGACTGTACGTCATACTAGGATTAGCAGTGGTAAGAATATTCATCCACCAGTCCATCTGTAGTACATTTGAAGTATTTGTTAGCAAGCTTTTTTATAATTTATGATTGATTTGTTGAATATAAATATATATCTATGTACAGTTGGCCTATTTTATCATTTAATAAGGTAATAAGAAATGCATTAAGGATTTCCACAGATACTGAATGGCAGCCACCTTGTTTATGTATGCTAAAGGTATTTTGCTTTATGCTTTTCAAAAATATTCTTAGTTCTTGATACAGAGCTATTATTCTTATAGCTTTCCAGTAAATTTTATCATTTCACTACAGGTTATTGGATCCTATGAAGAAGCATTTAAAACTGAACTGCAGAAGTACACATAAAAGAAGGGTTCCTGAGTTTGAACTAGCATATTCATAATAAATTGGACAATATTTATTTATTTATTTATGTATGTTTGTATTTTTAGGGGAGGGCCTACAGGGTGTTCAAGATTTCATTTTACTAGATTGGACTCCTAATTATCTGCCTGTTTACAGCCTCCCAAGAGCTGGGATTATAGGCGTGTGCCACCAAGCCCAGTATCAATTGCTATCACATCATGCCCCGGGGGCAGGGTCAGCACAGGAAGACTTAGGATGTAACCCCAGCCCCTGCGACTACTTGCAGGAACTTTAATTCGCAGAGCTGTTTGGCCGGCCCTGAATTGCCTCCTTTGGAAAAGGTAGAACATTTTTTGCATTACATTTTGGGCACTGTTAACATTAAGTTATTTGGAATGATCACTTGAGTATCTAGTCTTTTTAAATAACATTTGCATAATGAGTAGAAATTTTAAAATTGGATTTTTATTAGTCAAAGTTAAAAATTTTGAGTCAAATATTTAGAGATTCATTAAATTACTTATATAAAATTAATTTTAATTTTTTGTAGTATGAAATGAACACTTTTATTTTTAAAGAAAATAAAAAATAGTAAAAAAAATCTCCGCTAGAAACTATATAGAATTTCATTAAACAAAATAAGAGGAAATTAACAGTATTTTTTATACTGCATAGTCTTGTCGTCAAATTAATTGTTTAGATCACTGGATATCAGCATGTAAAATTTGTAAAAAAAAGTTATAAGAAATTAAAGTGAAGAAAAAAAACTAATTTAAGCATTAACTGTCACTTTCAATAAACTAGAATAAATCAGAAGTACAATTACCCAAGATTTTCTGTGTATATACATAGATATGTCTTTCTCCCTGTATGAAACAATTGTTCCACAGCACTAGTTATTAGAGAAATGAAAATTAAAACAATCCTGAGATTCCATCTCACCCCAGAAAGAATGACTATCATCAAGAAGTGAATTAAAGGGGCTGGGGAGAAGGCTCAGTAGAATAAGCGCTTCCCTGGCAGGCACAAGGGTCTGAGTTCAATCCCCGGTTCCAAAAAAAAAAAAAGTGAATTAAAGAAGATAATTCACTTAGCAAGATAATATAATGCTTGCACTTGTGGATCTGATTTATTTTATTTACCAATATGTTCTCTAGATGCATCTACTTATCTAGGAAAGCCTCAAATTTATCTCTTTTTTTAGCTGAACAATACTCCATTGTGTTAAAATATGTCTTTCTTATCCTTTCCTCAGTTGAAGGACATTTGGTTGTTTCCAAGATTTAACTATGACAAATTATATTGCTACAAAGATGGGTGCACATATATCACTGTCCTACGATGATTTCAGTTCTTTTGGAAAAATACCTAGAAGGGGAATAGCTGTCTTGACTAGGACCTCCAATCCTAAGTTTTTGAGAAATTTCCACACTATAGTGGTTGTACCAGCCTGCACTCCCACCCACGGTGGAGAAAGGTTCCTTTTCCCCCACAGCCTCTCCAGCATTTGTTATTGGTGGCTAGGGTTTGTATGCATGCTGGAGAGGATATCTTCAGTGCAAGTCTGCCTTCATGTTCCTTTACTGATTCTGCAGACTCAAAATCAGCCAGTGAGGGCTTGGATCTTTCTGAGCTGCTCCTTAGGTATAAAAACTTTCTCCAGGAATATGTCAGAATTCTTCAGAGTATCCTATGGTCCTCTTATTTTAGACAACTAAATTAGATAGAAATATTATAGGCCATCAGACAGGGCTAAGCCCTAAGGAGACAATCTGGAACATAAGAACACTGCGACTTTGGAAGAGACAGACACTCCACTGTGAGCCAGACCCCAAGACAAACAAATGCAGCCACAGGCTTCCCTACGGACAGGAATCAGGGACTGGTATTCTAAATAAGTATCAATCACCTTGAAAGATCCAAAGAGAGTCACTAACCCCCAACAGGAGAGCCCTTGTACTTTTTTCATGTATGTATGTGACTCACTTCCTCATTTGATCCCAATTTAATCAATTTTACCTGAGCAATTATGCTTGTAACCTTATTGATTGACAATAGTTTTGTCCCCCCTCATGTGTGAGTTCCCATGTTTTCCACCTTAGACCCATCTCACCACATCATTTGCTCTATAAAGATCCCTAGAAAAGGTAGATTCCCAGACAAACTACTGGGGAGCCCCTTCTGCTCCTCTCTCACACAGAAGCTTTCTTTCACCCAATAAATATTCTGCTCTTGACCTCCGTTGTTCCTAAAATTCATTCTTCAGTTTTAGAGAACACAAACTCATCCCAGGTACCTTCCAGGTTGGAAGCTTCATTCCCCTACATCACCGCGACTGTCCTTCTGCTGGTTTTTCCAGCCTCTGTGCTTTGGTAGACAGCAGATGCTCAAGGCTACCACAGATGGACCTAGGGAGAGGGGGAGGGGGTAGAAGTAAAGATGTCACAAAGCTGTCCCTTCTTGTCCAGATCTAGGTATTTTCAAGAATAAACTAATGACTTTCTGGATTGTTGGAAGGCAATGGTTACAACCAAGAGTTGTAAAATATTGTTTTTTAATGAATTTTTCTTGGTGTTATTGCTTAATTGAGGAGCATATTTTTGTAGATTATTATTGTTATTCCTCAAGTAACTTAAAATAAGTACTTTTTGCATTAGTATGCTGCAATTATGAATGGTAAATTGGTCATTCAACATGCATTCACAGTTGAAGTTTTTGAGTGTTGCCTAAAAGGACTGTGCATTAATAAAATTACTAATTAAATGTAGTTTTAATTTATTAATTAAAATGTTAGAAATACATAGATGTTGTAATATATATTTAACTTGAATTTCTGTGAGATGTGCATTTTCCAAATAGACTATAGCAACATGTCTAAACAATTTTATCCTAAAAATATTGCTATTGAAATAGTTTCAATATACACTTAAAGATACAGTCAATATTTTAATAAAACTATGCAATTAAAGTCATGCTTCCTAAAGAGGTCACAATCTAATTTTCTCATTTTTTTCATCTTTGTTGCAGATGGTTCAGAATAACAAATAAAAAGAAATTGAAAACTAAAACAGAAATTTTCTTTTTAGTACTATATTTTTTGCCTTATGGTTTTAAATTTTGTAGAGTGCTAACTTTTCCTTTAGGGAAGCTATGTAAGTTTGCTCCTTAGTGTCATTTTCATATGTACTTCTACACTGGTGTAATGGAACAGCATAAGCATTAATATAGAGTCAGGTTTGATTTATGTGATAATATCCTCCAAAGTTCACTTAAGTAATCTGTATGTTACCTATTGTGTTTATTTTAATTTATTCAAATTTGAATAATTCTGTTTTAAATAAGAAGTTGCCCACACATGTTTTCATTCAACTGCCTGTACACAGAAATACAAAACAATAATTCTTCTGGAAATTCCACAACCTTTGCCACAGCCCATACATAGGCTGAAGCAGTTGGCAGCTGATTTTGATAAAGGTGGAATGCATATGACTCCTTCTACTTGGCTTCTATGACTGCATCCTGTTTGCTTTGTATCTGACAGCCAAGTTGGATAAAACTTATTCTTTATTATTCAGTATCCTCAGTTTATCAATGTCTTTTTACCCTTGCATAAAGTGTATTTTATATCTCACTATTATTGGGTCCTGTGATAATATCTTCAGGAATTATTTCTTTTTAAACTTCATTGTTTTCTACAATTGTCTTACAAGGCAATGTCTCATTTCTTGTATTTCACAAAATTCATGCTGCTTCTGAGGTTTTATAAATATCTTACGAATCAACACTCCTCACTTAAGAGTACTGTATCTGAAGTCACAAAGCTGATTATTTTACCATTGAAAGATAAATTTAACTTAAAATTGTGTATGTTGTGCTGTGTTCTGTTATGCTTCGTGCTTTAGCAAGGATTCTTGATCCACTATGTGGGTAACACTCTGAACCCTGCAATCTTAGGCATCATACTTGAGGTGGCTAAAAATGAATGCAAAACAATGCATAACAAGTCCCTATTTTTGATAAGACATAACAGCCTTAACAAAAGTCTTTCTTGTCTTTAAAGTCATTGCATTTACTCATGACTGCTCTGTGGCCTTCCAGCACATTACATCTAAGTACCACTGCTAACTGCTTTTAGCAAGCCAAGGTTCCTGTGTGTTACAAAAATATATGGTTTTTGCTAAAGAATTTTCACTTCATCACACACATTTTTATTACAAGCAAACGACACACACTGGTTCACCTAGTGTCTGATACCTCAGTAACACACACAAACAAATATGATTTGCAATATTCTTATCCTATCTACAATCCTTTTGTATATTGACCAAAATATGCAATTACCCTTGAGAAGACTACAGTGTATCAGAGTAGAAGAATCAGTTAACACACTCTACGGCATGTTATAGATCAATTAAATGGCCTCTCAAAAAGCAATCTGAAAAGTAAAGTGGATGATATTTTTCAATAAAGAGGGCTATAAAGAAGGATAAATTTGAAACATTTCTAGAGAAATGGATGCAACCTGAGAGCTCTCAATAAAGGAATAAATAAATAAGACTCACATGTATAAACACTGTATTGTTTATCTGGTATGAGAAACTGAAAGAGTAAATAAAGGCCAAAAATGGATAATCAATATTGTGAAATGGGAAGAAATTGTTTAAAAGGAAAAAAGAACTAGGGTGGAGGAAGGGTTGAAAGAAAAGAAAGGGAAAAATGATTGAGAAATGAATATAAATGGAAACAAATCTTTGTAAATAGAAAGAGAAAAATGGTTAAAGGGAGGAGAAGGAATTGGGAAGAAATAGAGAAATCAAAATATATCACACACAAATACAAATGTCCTATGATGACTATGATCATTGTGCATACCTAAACATAAACATAATCACATGTAAAATAAATAAATAAGTAAATAAATTATGATATAGAATTCTTATGATATACACAGAGTACTATGAAATAAACAGTTACTTTCTTATTTATGGAACTAAAAAAGTATTATCTATGAAAACTTGTACAGCTCAACCCTGTAAAGAATTTACAGGTTAACATAAAAAACTTTTATTTATAATAATTGGTCCCAAATTACTACCCTCTACAGCATTTCCAGAAATACAAATTCTGTCACAGAAATTTATCTACAACTTAATGCTCAATATATTGCCTAATATTAAATAAGAGAAAGACCACAAATGGAACTTTACTGAAAATGGTATGTGGTAACATTTTTTGGATATGATAAATGACATAAAATAATATACACATGATATTTACAGATACAAATTCATTTAATTCTCTGAACAGTCTTTAGAACAAGTTGTATTTATTATAGAAATTTTCTAAATGAAGAAACTCATATATAGAGAAATGTTTCTATTGCCTAGAGAACAGAGCACCAGAGGATAAATCCAGATTTCTATTTAGGCTTTGTTGATCTTTTTCAAAATAAAAAAAAGAGAGATCAATATAAAAAATTTAGATGTGTTATCTCCCTGTACCAACTTCCCATTAAGACTGTAATCATTATGTACAGCAAATGTGTGAAAATAAAAATTGAAATAAAATGAAAATAAAAGCTATTTAGGGAAGGAAAGATGAAAAAAGAAATTAAAGAAAGGGAAAGTATTTGATTTCCAAAGCATAGGATTATGATTCTATTTTGTTCACTATACCTATTTCTACTCCCCTTTCTTTTGCATGATTAGACCAAGAAACTATAGCTAAGGACTTACTTTAGCAGCAGTAGATTATTTGATGCAGAAAGGAGAGCATGTTTATGATTTCTCAGTGATTCATCTAAGGTTCAAAGTGAAATTCAATCGTGGAAATATTTTTGCTTTACTATCTTCCGTAGTACTGTGGTATTAGGTTAGGTTTTCACGAGTAAATCTCAACACTTACACACTCAGGATGAAAACAAGTCTATTTCATTTACTGTAAAAGGTTAGGTCTCAAGCAGGAAAAGAGAAAGCACATATGTATATTCCACAGTGAAGTCAAAGGGGATTTCTGTAAAGTTAAATGTAATGCTGTGTACATCTCCCATTTATTTCAGGAAGCATAGTGGTTCAAGTTCATTACTGACATGTACCAGAGCTTGATTAGTGCACTTAGATGAGCTTTTACAATAAACTTTTAATTCTATAATTCAGCAGCAAATAGCTTTCACCCTCAGCCAAGCTACCAAGGCTTAAGTGAATTGTGGGTCTCAGTGGTGTAGAAAGTAACATGAGCTGTTATAATGGCTGTTAAAAGTTTATCTCTAATAGCTTTGAAAATAGAAATCAAACTTGATAGGCAGCTGGAATATGGATGGATTTCTCAAGCATCAGATGAAGGAAAATGCTGACAACTATTCAGTGAATTTATAGTAGTTAAAAAGGAAAAATTATTCATTGGAGCCAAGCGTCATCTTTGAGATATGAGTGATCATAAAAAGCTGTCAATATTGATAAAATAAAGTAAAATGTTTCAGGAACTTGCACTTCATCATTGTGAATTCTGTTGACAGAGTTAAAATTTCTTTAACCCCAAATAATTTTTGGGTCAGTGGACAACAAAGTCCCTCTTTAATATTGTTGTAATCTATGACATGGATTTATGCTTTAAAGCAGTTTTTACTTTTATTAGTAGGAAAGGAACCAACTTACATTTCAAAAGTATTTATGTGATGATCATTATTTTTCTATTGGAATCCTTCCTTTTTTAACCTGTACATTGGGCTGCCTTTAAAATGTCACCTTATTTTTATGAAAAGCAGTAGCTACATTATCTCAGTGGCTCCATTTTCTCAGGAGCTGTTTTTCATTGTTAAACCTCTGTTATTCAATAATGTTTCTCCTCAAATTCTGAAAAAAAATAACACTTATTTCAAAATTTAAGTTCTTTATTTAAAATTTTTCTTGCATGGACATAGCAGATTGTGTTTGAATCTTTGGGCCAATGAATGCTTAATACAAAAGACTGGGCCAAGATAGAAGAGTTTTCTTAAGAACTGCTGTAAACTTGAAAGAGCATTATTTTCTTTGAAAAGGGTAACATTTCTGAAATTATTTTTAAAAAACTCTGAAAGGTATAAATTAAAGTTACATCCAAATGGCAGAAAAATATTTTCAAACTCTTTATGGCTCTAGGCTGGGGAGATAGCTCAGTGGCATAAGCACCTGCCTGGCAAGCACAAGGTCCAGAGTTTGATCTGAAAATTCTTTATGATTCCAAACAAATGAGGTGAGTACGTTTAAAACCATGCAAGTTCATTTAAAATAAAAGAGTAGTTTGATATGTCCCAAAGGACATCATGTTCCTATGCAAAAAAATAATAAAAAAAATTTAAGTAGTCTATTATATAGCTGACAAAACTACACATATATAAGTAATATTGGAATATATACTAGAAACTCTAAATATTGCATCAATATTGTATTCCTATTAGAATTATAACTAAAAGTTGTGTTTTCATATGGACAATAAGAAAGTACATGGAAATAGCAACACTATAAGTGGTAAGTTATTCTTTTATGAAGTATCATTAATTTTGTGGTGAGTTTTATTACATTTATATTTTAAAAATATGTACTAATAATATAAATTTTTAAATGGAAATTTCTCATTATTTATTGCCTAAGAAATCTATTTAAATAATAACTAAACAGATGAAAAGAAAGACCTGTTGAAGTTTTGAACTTGCAAACCGGTAAGTGGAGATATTGCCCTACTCATCTATCCATCTGGAGAGAGAGCAAGGAAGAAATTGAGTTGGGAAGAAGCATAATAGGAAACATTAAAAAACATTTTGTCTTAAGAAGTGTGATAAAAAATGGCAAATATCTAATTTTTATTATTACATCCATATACCATCCCTTTAAGTACCTCTCATGTCAAACACATGTATCCTATCACTCTTGTCACCTTCTGAAGCAGCTCTGGAAGTCTTCTTACATCTTTCTTTGCGTTGTCATGGCTGCCTCATTATCCTGAGTATGGACAAAATGTTTGCCTCTCCTGCTCATTTCAACTTTGAGGAACAGCCTGAAGTCAGGTGGTGTCAGATCCTGTGAATAAGCTGAAGAGCATCCTCCACACTGTCTTCACAAGCCTGCCTTTCCCTGGGGTGGCACTCATCAGCAGTATTCACTGTGTTTTTGATCACAGCTTCCAATGACACTCCTGAAAGAATATCTTTCAGTGACAATTCAGAGAATGGAAGAAACAGTGGGATAACTGTTTAGAGTGAAGTTGAGTGTTTTGAGAGACATTATTAGAAATATATCTTTTATTATAATGAAATTTGAAATGTTAAATATTCCTTGTATATTGGGCTAATACTTCATCTCATTAGTTACATTATTTTTCCACTGTCTTTTGCCTTAAAAATACTATTATGCTTACATAAGTCAGAAAACCTTGTTTAATCCTAATGCTTTGTGCTATTTTTCATGAGTTGCTATGGTTCTGTCGAGTTTCCCCCAAAAGCCTCCTAGTCATGAGGTAGACTTCGAGAGCTTGTGATTAACTCATAATCCACTGGGATTATGGGTAGGAGTGCTACACCCAGCCTGTGATAGCCTGAATGCAACATAAGGGAGATAGACTTGCTTTCTGTAGCCACTGTTGCTGCTGCTCCTCCCTTTTGCTCTCGCAGTTTTGCTGCCTTCTAACACCATGAATAGCTGCCCTCTGCAATGTGGTACTCTGTCTTGGAGCCAGCCAAGTATGGACTGAAGCTTCCACAGACTGCAAGCTAAATAACCTGTCCTTCCTTAATTTTGAGTGTCAGGTATTTATCCCAGCAATGAGAGAAGAGTTACCAAGACAGAAGTCACCCTTCACAAACCTAGAGATTTAAGAAAAATATTTTATCTCCAGGAGTTGTAAAGTCTCATGACTTACGTGAAGAACTGGTGATTTGAACAGGTTAAATAAGGACACTATCAAGTTTGGGAAAAGTCAAAAGTATTCTCTACATGGCCATCTAAGAATAATATATATATATATATATATATATATATATATATATATATATATATGGAAGAGTAGTGCTGCAGTGCTGGGAACTTTTCTAGTCAGGACAATGGTATAGCTTTGATTTAAAACACTCAGCTCTGACAAAAATTAAATTTAAGTTCATTAAACTGAGCAAAGTGTGTTAAATACAGATCAGCTCATTACTGAGCATCAACTCAATCATTGATGAGAGCTCTCTGAAAGGCCCATCATTATAAAATTAAATGTCATTTTATTATCAGACAGTAACTGTCTGATTAAAACCTTAAATGGATGATGATCATTGGGAAGCCATATTGAAAGTATCTTCCAAATGATTATTAAAGTCTGCAGTGAAGGGAAATATTAATGAAAATGATCACATTCCCAGGCTCAGTGTTTTTCATGTGTATCCTTTCTTTTCTATTTTTACCGACATACACATTTATTTCAGAACTTAATTTTCTTCTTATGATTATTGCAATAACTTTCTAAAACTATGCCTTTCTGTTACAATGCCCCAAATTCCTTCAAGGATGTAGCCAATAAAATGTGCACACAAATTTCCCCTAGTTCACCTTTTAGAATAATCCCATACTTTTGTCAAAATATTGTAGTACATGTGCAATGAAATTCAAACTAATCTAATCCTAACATTCAAGGCCTCCTTCAGTGAAAGTTATTTTTTTTTAATTGTGTATCCCTTTACCAGAAAGTATATATAATGCATCTTCATATTGTTTTGACTTCTACCTTTCACATAGTCTACTACTTAAAGGACTCATCATCTGTAAGTAAATATGGAGATTTCAGTCATCTTTTGTGTAAAAGTCCAGCTATTCAAATGTGATCCTCTCAAAATAGACTGCTTGCTCCCTTTTCCCCAGAGCTTTGGTTTCTTTCTTTGGTATCAAACTGTTATATCATACATTTCTAATAGCCTTAAAATAGGCCAATAGCATCTACAATGTTATACATATAATATATGATATATAACATATTCTAACTGCTTTAGGGCAGTGTCTTTGTTATGCTTTGTTATGGTTTGTGTGATTTGTTCCCCTAAAGCCTCATGCAATCATTGAGGTGCAGTTCTACAGTTTGTGATTAATTAATGATCCACAGCTGGGATCATGGGTCTGAGTACTGCTGGGATTGTGGGTGTGAGTGCTACACCCAGCCTGGGGTGAATAGCCCGAATGTAACATAAGGGAGACAGACTTGCACCCTGTAGCCATCATTGCTGCTACTCCTCCCATTTGCTCTTGCTGTTTTTGCTGCCTTCTGCCATCATGAACTGCCAACCTCTGCCATGTGCCACTCTGCCTTGGAGCCTGCTGAGTATGGAGTGAAACCTCCACAAACTGTTTACTACATAAATCTTTCCTTCCTTCATTTTGAGTAGCAGGTATATGTCCCAGCAACAAGAGAAGAGTAACTGAGACAGTCTTCATGTTACTTTGCATCTTTCCAAACTTTTTGTAGCACAACCACCAGTGGCATGAGTAAGTTAGAGAACTACTATTTTACTCCAGGCTGCATTCACACCACAAATTAGCTATCATTCAGCCATGGCTACATTTAGGAACTGGTACTACATTCAAATTTCAGTTCATTTCTCACTTTCTACCAGATTTGCAAAACATTATTTACCTTTGATGATCAATTATTGTGTCTTCAAAGTGAAATTTGAATTTTCTATTGTTGACAGTTTCCCAGCATGATACTCATAAAAAATTTTTCCACATTGAAATCAGTTAAAAGTCAATTGTGTTGTTTGGGTTTTCTTTCCCCTTCATGCAAACTAAGGTCTTACTCTATGTCAAAGGTTAAGTTGCCAGAACTTCTCTTGGATTGCTATTATTTGTTTCTAGCTCATTGGTATCACTGGAAGTCAACATGTTCTATCTTCTTGTAGATTTAACAATGTATTTTTGAAACATGTACAATATCACATTTTAATTTTTGTTAAGTGAATGTATTCTGATTATGGGTTTATTGTTATCAATCATGGAAATGTTTTATGCAGTTCCAAACTCTTCTTATCCTGTTGTGTGTGGCCATATAGTTTGAGATAAGGTTATTGATAACAACATTACTTTTAAAAAGTTAAAATCTGAATATAATTATATTGACAAACTCTCCATGAAAGTAAAAAAAAAAAACAACTTTCTACCCAGGGCAATTTCTTTTACTCTCTTTGCATGCACCCCACCAGCATCATGGAGGTACTAAAATTTCACTGTTCTAAGAATAAACTATTGTTCCTAGGGTTATTGTAAATCAATCTTTAGCAGAAAACAGAAAAAAATTCTCTAAACAATCCCAACCTAGCTTTACAGAAGAATTTCCTATTGTAAGGGAGTTTGATACACAATGTTAGTTACTGAGGAAAGGAACTGACATTCAAGTGGAAGAGAAGGACTCAAAATGGGAAAGTGGAGCTGACAATTTTTGGAGAAAAAACGGCTAACCTAGTAGAGCACACACCGAAGTTAATTGGACCCAGAGTCCCTGAATGTTAAAGGTTATTATTGAAGGAAAAACTTTAGAAAGACTTAAGGTCTATATTCCCTTTCTTTGGTAGATTAAAGAAATACCTAGATTTAGCTATTAAAAATTGTGCTGCTATAAACATGGGTGTATATACATCGCTGTTGTATAATGTTTTCAATTCTTCTGGGAAAACATCCAGAAGGAGAATAGCTGGGTCAAATGCAGCCTCCAGTCCTAGGTTTTTTTTAAAAGGAATTTCCACGCTGATTTCCAAAAAGCTTGTATCAGTCTACATTCACAGAAATGGAGAAGGGTTCCTTTCTCCTATAGCCACACCAGCATTCATTATTGGCTGATTTCCTGATGGAATCTCAGTGTTAGCTTATTGAAAGGAACAGTTAGTGCTTATATTGTTTGATCAGTTTTGCATGCCTGTAATTGGTAATCTGAGCAACTACTCTGAAGATAACAATATGAACTAGAATATTCATTGTTAATTTTGTCTTATCTTGTATATACAAATTTTATATCATTTCTATTGTGTTTTTTCTCTCTGTAAAATAAAAAATAAAATGTAAAAAAGGATATATCCTTTCTGTTTATCCACCAGAATTACTTTTTGAAACAAAATAATTCTGTTCAGCTCTTCTGTAATGCCAAGACTCATCCATGATGTCTACTACTGAGCCCCTTTATGAGTCTTTTGTTTTACACAAAGTGTATTAACATTTCTTTAGTTGATCAGAGAAAATGTATCTGAGAATCTGCTTGGGATATTTTAGGATGCTGACTTAAAAGAGTTATCACTAATAAGTTCCCAGGAGATGACTTTATAGGAAGAACTACAGAGAGCCCGTGAAACAAATGAGGAGCACATCCTGGACTCAGAGGAGTCTCTGAAATTGTTAGTGATAATGGATAAAAACTGGTTCCTAATTCAAGCTTAATACACCTGTGACAGTCAATATTCTCACCTCACTTGACTGACTACAAAGATGCCTAGGAGAATAGCATAGCACATTCTGGGTGGGTCATGGGGGTAAGACCTCGGGGAGTGTAGCTGTTCTCTGCTGTTTCCTCCCCTGTTCTTTGCTTCCCCATGTCATGACTGGAGCATCTTTATTCTGCAGATCATTATGTCAGTTGCAGGTGTCAGGTATTTTTTTTAACCAATGGAATGTTGGGTTATATAAAACACAGTCACTTGGTATATGCTGTATACTCAGAGGTAAAAGCAAAGAGAATCAGGAGCTTCATCTCCGAAACAAAAAGTGATGGGACATAGTACAAAAGCCTGACATCATGGAAACGTAAAAGGTCATATTCTTCAGGTATGTTCTAACTTTTTGTTTTATTTTAAGACAGGGTCTACAGGATCTCACTATGTAGAATGGACTCCTAGTGTTCCGCCTATGTTCAGCCTCCTAAGAGCTGGGATTACAGGCACGCATCACCACGCCCAGTCTCAACCCTATCTCAGTGCGTCCTGGGGGCGGGGTTGGCACAGCACACTGGAGATCGAACCCCAGCTGCTGTGTCTGCCTAAGCAGGTGCTTTAATCCGTTGAGCTATTTGGCTGGCCCTGTTCTAACTTTTAATAGTGATAGAATATGTACTGTTTCTTGTCACAAGGGATTAAATTTTTCTCTTCCTTTCTGATATTTAGTCTCAATTAAATCTGAGATCCTAATATACATGAATAAATGTAGAAGTTTCATTCAACCTAACTTCTTCAATGAGATCAGATGCCGCACAAATACTGATGATTTTTTAAAAGTTTTAAATATTGGTGTTCTTATTGTTACCATTCTTGTATTATTTTAGCATTCTTGTGCATTAGTCTTGAAAATACTGCATAACTACATATTGCCTATTAAAGTAATGAATATCTTAACAGAAAAATAATGATAATGTGGTTATGTGTTCCACAGATGAACAATAAAAGTAGATGAAAAGTATAAAACCCACAAAATTAACTAGAGAACAAAGGAATTCAATTCAAATCTAATTACAAAATGATAGCACACAATTTTGAGAGAAAGAAGTATAACATTTAGTCCTTTACCAAAGGACAAGATATAAACCTCTATAGCATTTCTAGAGCTTGATGGAAAATATGCTTCTTCAAAAGCATGTCAGAAGTTTATAGCTTTCATCTAAGCAATACATTCCTATGAAATTTATTTTAGAAGGTGATAGAAATTTGTTGAAAAAACAGTCCTTATAATTTCACTTTTAGATATCAAAATAAATACCAGAGAGGGACATATATTAAAAGTTAATAATTTTTTAATGCAAAAGTATGAACAAAACTTTAAAAATACAGAACATTTAGCCAATACAAAATTATACCCCTTACTTTTTCCCATCTTTTTTCCTTTCCCTCACCGTTATTGTTTATTCCTTATGCTCAGTTTCCTTCCATCTTACTATATTTATTTTTCCTTTCAGATTTATTTTATTTTATTTATTTTATTATTGCTATTTTTTTTTCAGTACTGGGGCTTGAACTCAGGACCCTGCTCTTGCCAGACAAGCACTTGTTGTACTGAGCTATCTCCCCAGGCATTTTCAGATTTTATTTATTCTTTCAGGTTCTTATTCTAGGGAGAGAATACCATTTTTGCACATCTAGGTCTGATTTATTTCTCTTATCAGTATAGCCTCTTGTTGCATCCATTTAACCTTATTTGTTTTTCTTCATAGTTGAATAAAAATACCATTGCATAAAAATACCGTATCAGTGTCAGGCAAATAGCTCAGTGGATTAAAGTGCCTGCAAGCAAGTGCAGGGGCAAGGGGTTCGATCCTTGGCTCTGCCATGCCTGCCCTGCCCCCGGGCACCCTGAGACGACAATTGAGACAGGGCACAGTGGCGTGCCTGTAATCTCAGCTCTTGGGAGGCTGTAAACAGGCAGATCACTATGAATCTGATCTAGTAGTGAGACCCTGA
>NDGM011052393.1:0-12249 GCA_002564305.1 Octomys mimax | reverse complement strand
TTAACTGCTAGTTTCAAAAACCTGCTTGAGATTTTTAGAATCGTTGCCTTAACCATCTTGTGCATATAAATGTATGGCTTTGCCCTGTCACATTTCCTAGCTTTTCTCCTTGCCCTCTCTTTGTTGTCTACTGTGTCAAAATTAAAAAAAAAAAAAAAAAAAAGGACTGAGGATATCGTTCAGTGTGAAGGCCCTGAGTTCTATCCCCAGAACCACAGAAATGAAAAGGAAGGAGATCATGTGGTTGGATAAAAGGTCATTTAGTTAAAAGTTGAATAAGTATAACTGTTAAACTGTAGAAACAAAACATGTCACTGGACAATTCCCACAGGTACATCATTTCCTTCTAACCTCTTAAAAATGGGTAACTTTATTTAGCCTTTTCTTGTCCTTTAAAAAATACCCCAAAAAGTTCAACCCACTTTGCAGTTATTCTTGTGCCAATTTCCCAGATCCCTGATTCTCTAATATTTCTCCTGTTTGTAATGATCTCCCCTCTCTTGCTGCTCATGTAAACCACTGATTATGCGAAACCACTGAGGGTCCACCACACAGTTGGTAATCGAAGCTAGAAGTGTAAGTGCGGAATGAACCCAGGCTTTGCCAGAATGTCGTGCTCAAAGGGGCTCTTATGCAGAGTGCAGTTTCGGCTGCTTGTGTTCCTGTGTTGGCAAAAACTTTGCTTCTTCCCCTCACTGTCTTCATACAGTATTCATAGCCTCCCCAGCAGGCAAAGGAAGAATCACAAAGCTCATTCTCACTACCTGTCCTCTGTCATTTGTGTAATGGAAGGTGATGAGTGGTAAGGGTGTCAACAGGGCACTGCTAGGTGGTCTCTCCTTCCTTCCTTTGTGACATTGGATCCAGACAAAGGGATCTTTCTTAACTGAACTGGCTCAGTTCAGAAAGAGCATGCAAGGTTGGTGGCTTGAACATGTCTTTCTTGGTGTGAGAAGAGGCCACCTGGAACACAACCCCTCGGGTCGGTGGTCTGCTCCGATCAGCTCTGACCTGTTTGGCCTGTGGCCTCCTGAGATGTTTCAAGACTTTCCCTTGCTCCCCAGATTTCCCCAGATTGCTGTCAAGTTTTCCCTCCTTCTCCCGCCACAGCCAGCTCCACAGCAAAGGACAAACTTTGCTGAAAACGTCACTTAGTGAACTGTGCTCCTTAGAAATTGATTTGGCTTAATGATAGAGAATGTCAGGGACCGCTGTTTTATTTAGACAGGACAGCAGGAGCACAGACTCCTTCTAATGACATTCCTTCAGTCCCTGACAGGCTTTAGGAGAGTTTGGAGGGCTGATGTGCCTCATGCTAAAAGGTCTGGTGGCTAAATTTTTCATGAAGCTGTCACCACACATTTCTGTATGGTGTATGATTTTCTAGCTTTTGAGGGCTGGTCTTTAATTTCTTTTATTAAGTGTTTCAATTCTAATTAGTCTTTCTTAAGTAGTTGTACAACACAGAACATAAACCTTGCTGTCTTAATTGTGCTTATGTGCACAGTTTGAGGATACTAGTATTAAGGCGAATTTGCTTTAGTGCGCCACAGTTGTCACCATCCATTTACAGAACGCTGTTTCATCTTGCAAAGCCAGATCTGTGGACCCTATTCCAGAATGCTCCATTCCTCCTAACCCCACCCCATTGTAATCACCCTCTACCTTTCTTTTAAACAAAAAAGTTCCTGGAAAACTCTCTTGCCTAAGTTAGATATGCAGCTTTCATAGGATGCTTGACCTCAGATGACATCAGCTTTTTTCCATTTCTTAAATGAGAGATAAACATCGCCTCTCTGACATCAGGACAGACTCTGTTGCCCTTGGTTGAGTTTGGTGGAGAGACTCGAAGGAGGTACAAAGTGGTTTCTCTAATTATGTAAAGAGAGCAATAGGTTGTCGTTCTACAGAAAAATTGGATTGTGACCTTTCTTGAGTTAGAAGGGTATCATACACTCCCTTATTTTCAAAGCATCACCTGTTTTGATTTGGAACTTGGCTGTATCAGTCGGGCCAGGCCAGATTAAGCTGTAGTAAGGAACAGTGCTCAAAGCTCAGTGGCTTAATGTGCCTCCTCATTCCTGCTGTGTGTCTGATGGAGATTGGCCCTGAGGTCTGCACTCATCATAAGCATCTTGGCAGCTCGTCTGAGACAGGCTCTGTCATGGCCCACATTTAGGTCTCTAGATGAAGCCTGTGTAGTGAGCCAGGTGTTTGTGGAGTAGTGATAACATGTTGTATGTCCTCATCACCTTTCATTGGCCAAGGCCAAAAGAGTGGCCATGCTTGCTTCAGAGGGGTCAGGGAGGTTTCTTTCCTCCGTGCTCGTGAGTGATGAGAACTCAGAAAACACAGTCTCTGTGATGACCCTGTAGGTAGGCGTGTAGAGCAACTGAAAGAGCTCAGAGGTCAGGATCTGTGTGTCCTAATAGAAAAAAATACAAAATGGAACATTTAAAAAATACAGGCTTGGTAGAGATATTGGTATTTAGAGTACATTGCTCTGTCCATCTGAGTTTCTCTAAGCTTTCATTTTGCCATCTGTAAATTGGGTCACCTGGGACTCCTCCATGTGAACATTTCTATTTAAGCTTGTGATCCATGGCAGGCATTTAGCAGAGTTTGCTGTCAAGAGTTGAAGGTCTTTCTATCTGTTACTGAGGCATGACATCAAGGTTGTAAGTGTAAATTAGGCATGGAGGATTGGGAGTGGAGGGGTGTGTCCAAGGTGGAGATGGAGAGGTTGACTTGCCTGCCGAGGGTTCAGAGCCAGAGGTGGGTTCAGGACACAGGCCCTGTCCTTGGTGATGCTGTCTGGCTCTGCCGTGGTAGCATCTGAATGCCTCATGTTGTCCTTTATGTTGGGGAAAGCAGCAGCTCTATCCAGTCTAAAAGCTCCTCATTTCGCCTAAGCTCTGCCTACAAAGCAAAAGCTCAGGTTGAATCAAGGATTCAGCAGTTTATCAAGTGTTGCCAGGTACACTGGAGGACAAAGAAATGATGACAAAGCAATCATGGTTTTTTTTGAACCTTGTTTGTGGTCCTGTAGGGGAAGTTTTTAATGAAAAATAGAATATGAGGGGCCGGGAAGATAGCTCAGTAGAATAAATGCTTGCCTGGCAAGCACAGGGTCCTGAGTTCAATCCCCGGTTCCACCAAAAAAAAAAAAGAAGTATGATATTTTTAGGGTGGGTATAGGAAAATTATACTTGAATATTAGGATAATGTATTATGGAAGGATTTTTTTGAGGCAACTTTCTATTAAAGTGTGAGATTCATACAGAACAGCGCACATGGTGGTGGTGTTTGGCAAGCAGCACAGCCAGGTCGCGTAACCAGCCCCCAGCTCAAGGCCAAGAGACCCACCTTGCTCTTTCTCTTCACTGCTCCCACCAAAGAAGTGTTGTCCTGACTTCTGACAGTGTGGATTTGTTTTTGTATTGTTTGTGTTTTACATAAATGGAAAGCTATCACACACAGGATATGGTCGAAAGGTATGATGAATATTTCAATAAAGAGAAAAACTTAACTGTGGTAAAAGATACATTGCCATGCATTCCCCTCAAAATATTCTCCATTACTTGGAGCATACTTATCCCATCATTCTTGCCACTTTCTGATGCACTTCTGGAAGTCCTCTTTCAGGAATGTCTTTAGTTGCATTGTCCTGGCTGCCTCAGTGTCTTGAAAAGATTTATTCTTTTTAAAGTTATTTATGTATTTATGTGTACAGGGTCTCACTATACAGCTTGGACTCTTAGTGATCCTCCTGTCTCAGCCTCCCCAGCACTGGGATGGCAGGCATGCACCATCATGCCCAGTTTCGGTGGCTGGCACATGGTACCAGGGATCAAACCTAGGTCCTTGCGCTTGCCAGTCAGGCGCTTAGACTGCTGAGCTATCTCCCCAGCCCTTGAATATGTAAATGTTTATGTTTCGTGGACATTTTGACTTTGAGGAAGAAGTCACCTGGAGCCAAATCTGGTGAATAAGGTGGGTAAGGACACAGTGCAATGTTTTTATTTGGTAGAAATTGCTATAAATGTGTTCAATCCATTCAGGACATTGAGGTAGCCATGAGAAGACTCAGAAAAGAGGCTGCCCAGAGCTGCCACAGAATGGGCCAAGAATGCCGGGCTAAGTGTGTTTGTAGTGAGGGCAAGCGTTGTGGGGGAATCCGTGGCAAGGTGTTTACTGTGTTGTTAGTTGGAGTAGTTGCTGCTGTCTGGTCCCTCTCGAGTGGCAGGCTCCTTTCTTCCACTTATTTATCTGAGTGGCAGTGTGAAGTCGCAGAGCCTTCTTTCTCATTGCAGTATTGTATTATGTTGGGTGATTTTGCAACATAGTTTTCCATCCTGCTGGGTATCTAGAAAATTCCCAGTTTTTGCCCATCATAAATTATGGCACTGGGCACATTCAGTTCCATTAATTCTCGTGAGCATGTTAATGTGTGTTTGTTGGGTGTGTGTCTTGAGTGCATTTAGTGGGTCTCAGGTATGCAAATGCATCTATATTCAACTTCAGTAGACTGTGGCTAATGGCTTTCCAAGGCAGTTAGCCTGTTTACAGCCAGAAGCCAACAGCACCTAAGAGTACTGTTGCTCTAAACCAGAACTCCAAGAGTTCTGCTTGCTCCAGATATTTGCCAAAACTGAAAGTTTTGAGTTTTTTTTTAAAGAAAATAATCCCCCTTTTTAAGAAAATAATCTATTTGATTGGTTTTTCCATTTAACTTGGTTCTGTCCCTAATAATGAAGACAGGGAGGAACAACTGTACCTTAAAAAAATCCTTGCTCGTGCTGACATCTTGAGAGATCCAAAGACCCACCTTTGTGCCTTGTCCTGGATGGGAGTGTGCTTGGTGGTTCACATTATGGGGAAGGACCCGGAACTTTTACAGGTTTTTCTTGTGTAACATCAGCACTATATGTAGGGCAAAATGTTTAAGGTAACAACCTTCAAAGAGGAGTAAATATTTTAAATATTTGAACAAATTCCAGAGTGAGAGAGGGGTCTGCTATACAGACCTGTGTTGCCTTTTCTCCCCTAAATTCCTCAGCCTCCCAGTGTGTTAACCTGTGACTTCCAATGTCTTTGTCTTTTGTCCTTTTCCTACCATCTTCTCACAAAGTGACTTTGTATGCTTTGTCACCCGATTCCTCTTTATAAGGATGACTAGGTGGTTGAAATTTTCTTTATGCACCAGTGAATACTCTTTTTTATATAAGTAACAGCTGCTAGATTGTTTAGTTTGTCTAGTGTGAGGTCTCCATTGGCAGATACCATTTTTAGTGTTTTAGGCTGATCCTTGTAGAAGCAAAGCTCCTGAGATTCAGAAACACAGGTTTGCTATAGTGGTCTCTGAACTAAAATTTTAGTTGCCAACTAGCATGGAATCATGTATTATGGGGCCGTATTAGTAGAATTTTGCTTATAAGCCCTCACTCCAGGGAATTAGAAAACTGAGACAATATATAAAAGAAAAAGAAATTAGGTTTTTGTGCATGAAACAATATTAGTAGTTACTTAAGTACTATCTTGGGAATAGACCATTTGGTTAAGTGGGCTAAATTCTGAGCATTTATTAAACTTCTCTGAATTTAAGGGAATATCTACAAAAGCCTAATGTCTTCACTCCTTAACTGAGCTCCCAAGATTCATTAATAGCAAGTTACTGCATGTACACTGTCTCTCTAAAATTGCTCTGTTTTTTGTTTGTTTGTTTTTTTTTTTTTTCCTTTTAGAGGCTCTTAGACTTATACAAACCCCCGTACAGGTCACCTGTCAGTTGGTGGCTGTCACCATCATCATCTTTGCCATTCTAACAGGTCACTGACTCAGTGCAAAGAGCACAGCTGAATGACTGTTGTTCATGGATCCACCCATGGGATCCCCTAAGACAGTGTCAGTGCTGGTTCCCCTGAACTTTCCCCTCACTCCTAGTTTTGTCATGGCTAGTAGGACATTTAGATTGGAGTAGGACACTTAGGTATGAGTTGCTGTGGTTCATTGGGCAGTAATGTCCCTCAGCCAGTAGCCACCCCATGTAATTGGTCATGCATCCTTGGAAACTAGATTTTGCCTCACCATAACCATCTTGGCTGGAAATGAGGCTGTCCTTGTAGAAGCATCAGGTACACAAGTGAGTTATGTTAAGTCCACTAAGTGAAGGGAGGTAGAGATCTGACCTGAAGCTAATTGACCTGAGACTTAATGAATCTCCAGAGGAAGAGGTCGGGTTAGCCTTACCCAGGAGTGTCCGCCTTCAATGCGCTGCTTTGCTGGCAACGCACTGCTCATTTCTAAGCTGTGGCTCTTTCTTCTTACTCTTTTCCTGAGCAGACCACCAGCCAGACTGAGTTGGAGAACTGGATCACCGCCATCCACTCTGCCTGTGCAGCTGCCGTCGCAAGACACCACCACAAAGAAGACACGCTCCGGCTGCTCAAGTCAGAGATCAAGAAACTGGAACAGAAGATTGACATGGACGAGAAGATGAAGAAAATGGGTGAAATGCAGCTGTCTTCTGTCACTGACTCAAAGAAGAAGAAAACTATATTAGATCAGGTAATCGTTCTTCTATGTTTAGACCCCAGCAAACTTGTTAGGGCTTTACATATATTATTTTTGCTGCCTCGGAGTTGAGAAATGTCATCTCTTATCTCCCCGTCAACCTGTCATCCAGGCTGCTCAATTTTTTATTGTGACTGTCAATTTCCTTCACCCTTTGTTCACAGTGGATTGTTACAAGTAAAAGGGAACAAGATAACATTGAGTGGAAGACAGAAGTCTAATAGGAGCCTTCCTGCTTCCACCAATGGGGTGCTATTCTGGGGAGCTGGGTAATTAGGAAGTCTGCAATTTCATTCCCCGGATGTGGCTGCCCAGACTCCTCGCAGCCTCCAACATGACATTTATGATTGGAGGGTGCAGTTGACCTAAGCTCAGCTCTAGGGGCATTCATTTGTGACTCCAGTAAATTTAGAACACTAAATTTAGAAAAGGTGAATTGTGGTTTTTAAAAACGTATACAGCCATTCCTTAGGTATCCATGTGGGATTGTCTCCAAGACCCCCCTAGATACCAAATCAAAGGATGCACAAATCTCTTATGTAAAGTGGTGTGGTGTTTGCATGTAGCTTACACACATCTTCCCCTGTGTTTGAAATCTGTATTACTTTTGATGTCTTATACAATGGAAATATTATGTAGAAAACTGTTACACTATAATGTTTAGATAATAATGAGAAAAAAGTACATTTTCAGTAGAGATGCAATAGGGATTTTTTGTTTACTTTTGCTCATTTATTTTACAATTACCTGATACTGATTTAAAGTTTTGTCCTAATGCTTATGAAATAATTTTGTAAATGAATGGTATTTAAATAATTGACTAGCTAATGACACGAGTCAGCCTGTGGCCTTTGGCATACCTCTCTCTATTCTATTGCTGTATGCTCTATTGTTTGAGGCAAAATCCACACAATTTAAAACCATTTTAAAGTGAACAGTCCAGTAGGAATCAGTACCTTCACAGTGCTGCAGCCCTCACCTCTTTCTAGCTCTGAAACATTTTCATTCACCCCCAAAGAAACCCCACAACTGCCAAGTATTTTCTTCCTGGCCCCTGGCATCTTGTCCTTATGATTTACCTGTTTAAGTCTCTTCCTGTGGATGAACTTACATAACATGTGCCCTTTGTGTGTGGCGCCTTTCACGTAGCATGCTGTTTTAGAGGTTGCTTACATTTCACCCTATATTAGTGCCTACTTCATGTCTGTTTTTGGGCTGATGTTATTCCATTGTACATACATACCACAAGGTATTTGTCTCTTTGCTGATGGGCATTTGATCTATTTCCACCTTTTGGCTGTTGTGAATAACAGTGCTAGAGATATGAGTTATGTTAATGCAGTACTTTTGAATCAAGGTTAAGAGGTAGAGTCTGAGTATTATTCATCAACTGCATCATTAATAATGTCACGGCGCCTTCACTGTGTCCCAGACCCCGTACCTATTCTTGCATTATCTAACTTAATCATCACACCAGTGGGTAGGTGTTGTTTTCCTTCTAATAAGGGAATGTCATGGATACATACTATGTTTGGAACTGTATTCCAGTGTCTGGGTCTCTACCATCTTTTGTTTTCCACTTCGAGCCATCTGGTATTATGCCCTGATCTCTCTATAAAGTTCTTGGTCTGTTTGCTTTTTGTTCTCCTCACTTTTCTTCTCTTTATAAAATGCTACCTCTTAGGAAGCCATGCCCATTCTCTGGTGCTGGGAATCCCAGCCCGGATCTCAGCCACAGGCCTCCTCCTGTCTCCCCACATCTATACCTGGGAGCACAGAGTAACTAGTCATATGCTTTCTGTTTTTATACTGAATTCATGGCTACATGTCTTTGCCAAAAAAATACACATAGCTAAGAAACTTAGGGTACCTGTTGTTTCCCTTTCAAGATTATAATTAGTACCTTTGTAGTATACAGGTTTGTAAGTTTTGTACAAGGTGAAGTTGTTAACATTTGCTTTCTTTTTTCCTCACCTTGTCTCATATTTTTACTACTATAGATCTTTGTTTGGGAGCAGAATCTTGAACAATTCCAAATGGACCTGTTCCGGTTCCGCTGTTATTTAGCTAGTCTCCAGGGCGGGGAGCTACCCAACCCCAAGAGACTGCTAGGTTTTGCAAGCCGTCCAACGAAGGTGGCGATGGGCCGCCTTGGGATCTTTTCCGTATCATCGTTTCATGCCCTGGTGAGTAGAAGCTGATGAAAGTTTGAAAAATATTCATGATGATGCTTAATCCTGAACAGGAGCTGACAACAGTCTCCGAAGTGCTTTCCTAGTTTACTGCTGTGTATGAATTTCTGAAATGCCCTTCCTTTCCAGTGGAGTGAGATTTTTCTTCGAACCTATTTAGAAATTTATTACTTGTGCACTTCCTGATGGGGCCTAAATTGTTGTGCAAAGAAAATGTCTTTTTGGTGCCTGGGATTGAACCCAGGGCCTTATGCAAGCTCAACAAATGTTCTACCACTGAGCTATATACCTCCAGCCCTGACATGTAGTCTTAGCAGATATTTGCTGTACTGTCTGTTGGTAGCTCTTGTTATCTATAGGCAGTGTTGCCTTATGAACTGAGACGCATTTAAAAATGCTTCACTGTATGGTAATGGTGAATGGAAGGCTTTCTCTCATACAGAAACACATTCTCATGTTTCTTCTCTCTCACAAACACATACACCATATATTAAACACAGATCTCTTTGGAGATCTCTTCATTTATTATCTTTTTTTTTTTTAATGTATAGTACAGGGCTTACAGGGTCTCACTACACTGATTGGACTCATAGTGATCCTCCTGTTTTTTCAGCCTCCCAAGCACTGTGATTGCAGGCGGTTGCCACCACACCCAATCTTAATGGGCCTCTGGGGCGGGGCTGGCACAGCAGGCTGGGGATCAAACCCCTGTCCCTGAGTGTTCCACCTGTCCGAGGAAGGCGAAGAATTCTCACAGTGCACCAGCTGAACACATACATTGCTACAGCAAGGACATTTTCCCTTGACCTCCAGAGCACAGTACATATGGCTGTGCTGTATGTTTGTGATCTGTAATTTCATGTACTTGCTAAATTGCAAACAGCTCTGTGTACTTTTGGTTCCTTCCTGCTGAAAAAAAATCACTGTGGAAGTAACATGCTTTTCGCCTATCCAAGTCGACACCCACTTGAAATGTACTACTGCACCTTAGCACATTTGCTGCGGAATTAAATGTTAAGTCTCAGTTTCCAGGAACCACTTTGGAAAACCTCGGCTGGGCCTCTCTTGCCTTCCCTTGTCAGCTGTGCCCCCATTGAATTCAGAGCTGTAATTCAGTCAGAGGCGTTTGTGCTCTTTATAAATAGATTAGCGCCATCATTCAGATAATTAGGGGTAGATTTACATTTTTAAAGAAGTCTTAAACCAATTTCTGGAGTTATTAAAACTGGCATCCTGATTTGTTCTGTTAATTACAGCCCTGCTCTTGGCCTGCCTGCCTACCACCTCTCAGTATAGCTATTATGTCTTTATTTTTTTTAGTAATGGTGATACAAAGTGCTGGGATGAATAAGTCTTAAAAACAGTTTTCACTTAAGGCATTATCTAGGTCTGTTTCTTTGAGGTTGTATTTTTCCCAAAAAAGCAGGATAAAATTGTTTATCGTTTTGTCAGAATGTCCTGGTCAAGGGAGCTTTTTTGTTAAGAGGGCTCACAATGTCCCTGAGGCACCATCTGTGCTAACTCTGGCATCTGCCTTGCTCCCTCCCTTTACTTTGGCTTAGTACACTTTGGAGAAAATACTTTCCTCTTATACCTAAAACTTACATACCTGTTATTTTCTTTCAAGCCATTGGTGCTCACTGCTGTGGCTCTGAGACAGGCAAGTAGAAGCCAGAGCATTACTGTTCCTGATTTATCTCTAGCCCTTCTGATTTCCCTGTTGCACTCTGTGACTGCTGCGGACTTTCCTTTTGGTGGCAGGCTACTGCAGTCTGGCTGGTGGAAGCTAGGCACAGGACAGTTACTAGCTCGTAGGGCTTTTCTTTTTTTGGTGGAACTGGGGATTGAACTCAGGCCCTTGTGCTTGCCAGGCAAGTGCTTATTGTACTGAGCCATCTCCCTGGCCCTCATAGGGCTTTTTGGGTGATTTTATTCATTTGTTTTTGCAGTGCTGGAGATTGAATGTGCCTTGCACATGCTTAGCAAGTGAGCCTAGCCTCTGGTCTTTAAAACCCAGAGGTTTTAAAGAAAAATATTTAATTTCATATTTCCAGCTCCCCCCACCCCTTTTTTTTTCTTGCTAGCTGCTTCAAGAATCTCTTATGTGTCCTTGCCGACTGATCTTTTACATGAAGGATTTCATTTGAGACAGAACAAGCTAGGCAACCCTATTGGGTATCTGTTCCTATTTTTTGTTTCAGCTCCTGGGGAGCATCCAGGGTAGAGAATTTTACAGTCTGGTTCATAGAATATATTTTTTTCCTCCTCTCCTTGTCATTTGACCCCAATTTTTTTTTTTTTTTCCTTCTCCCCTTTGCATTTGAAACACTCTTCAATTTACCCTTTGTTCAGAATTTTTTTTTCCCCTCCTTTTCAGTGGGGGCAGTGGGAGGAGGGGGAGGTGTGAGGGGAACAGGGCCAGGGGAGGGGTTGGAGTGACAATGGAGGCCCCATTCAGTAGGAGAGCTTCCAGGAATGCTGAGTGATTTGGCACAATTAACTGAAGGGTCCCCGCTGTACTCTTTGAAAAAAGGTTATCATTGTTCTTGTTTGCACAGATGAGCTGAATGATAGAGTAATCAGGTGCCGGCCACAAAGGGCAGCATTGTCTGGGCAGAGATCATTGAGAAACTCTTGAGCTCTCGGCCAGCAGTTCCTCTGCCAGCCCTTTTTCTACATCCCTTTGCTCATTTTGAGTCATTGTTGTCTTGGGGGTAGTGAAGACTCTTGCAGTTTACATGGCCTCAGCAGTTGGGAATAGCTGCTACAGCAACCTTAAATACAGTGTTTATTCAGCAGACTAAGCTAACCAGTCAGCTGGTCACTGAGAATATTTGTGGGTGTGTGAGTGTCTCTTTCATGTGTGTTTTTTTTTTTTTTTTTTGCTAAAATTGTGAACTGCACAGAGTTACTCTAGGTTACTTATACCACCTAATATAATGTGAGTGTTAGATAAATAGTTGTTATAGTGTATTGTTTAGGGATTAATGATGAAGAAAGGCTCAAGGCATGCTCAAGACAAATGAAAATTTTTATTTGGCATATTTGCACTCTGAGGTTGGTTTGATCCTCGGATATATAGCTCTGCGAGGCTGCCGTGTGTGTGTGTGTGTGTGTGTGTGTGTGTGTATCTATATATGACTGGATTTACCTGTTTATAAATAGATATGTAGACCAGAGATCAAACAGACACCTTTTTCTTTAGGATTTTAAATCTTAATACCATTTATTCAGTATTTACATAGTTTTATAATCCTGTGTGTCAGCGTTTCTGGTTTAATCCTTTCGCAACTTTTGTTTACTTTTAACTTAGAAAGTGGTGAAAATAGAGAAAAGTTTTTATGTATTTAATGCTGCCTTTTGTTTTGTGGTTCTTGTTCCTCCAAACACCTTGAGAATAATCATAAAGAGCTTCCTTATAAAAATTCTCACAAGTGTGTTGGCAACCTGTGTTTATAGCTTGATTTTTTTTTTTTTTTTTTTT
>NDGM011052361.1:0-11479 GCA_002564305.1 Octomys mimax | reverse complement strand
ACAAAATGGTCATTCATTTGTATCCCCTTTTTTTGTTTAGTTTTGTCAGAGACAGGTATTCCACTGTCATTTAAATAGTACAGGAAAACCAAGTTTAGATTTTAGAAACTTTGGCAGGTGCCAGGGAGGGGCTGCACCACAGCCTGCGGGCTGAGCTAAGCCCTGTGCTGGGCTGGCTGAGTTCCGGCTTTCCAGCTCAGAAAACTGTGAGGTGGGCTTCCAGCTGTGCAGAGCTGGCACAGCCGCCACGGGTGGCTTCCTGCCACCAGCTGGCCACCAGGGCTCTTACCTGATGTACCACCAGCCCTCCAGATTCTTCCGGATCACCTCCACAGTGACGCCCTTCTCAAAACCAATCTCGTCCTTGCTCTGGCTGGTGTAGGGCTGCACGGTGATGTACTTTTCCTCTGTGGGTGTGGGTGTGAGCAAGAAAGCAGTATTACTTGAGGTTGGGGCACAGGCCCTGCATCTCGTCCTCCGTGGCCTTGTTTAGCTGCGTGCCAAGGTGCCCTAGGTCAGTCTGCTTCCCCAGGGAAGGAGACCAGGCCTTGGGGTGGTAGTAGAGAGGTCATGAGGTTAGAGGTCGCGGCTGCTCCTGTGTGTCAAACCCAGCCAGGACCCAGCCCCAGGTGGGGGTCGGTGTGAGCCGGTAGTCATGCTAGGCATCCCCGAGTACCTGGGGGCTCCCTCATGGCCCTCTATGCATGTGCTGGGCTACCCGCTGTCTCTCATGCATTCTCCTAGCTCTGCTCCCACCTCAATCCTTCAAATTCGTCCTTGGCCTAACTTTCCTACAGCTCTGGGGAGCCCTACCCCTAGTAACAGTGCATTATTTCCCAAACAGGGTACCACAAAAACACAGGTACAGCAGGAGCAGTGAAGACAGTTCTTATGGCCAAACCTGCATGTGAAGCTGTCCCCCTACCGCTGCAGGCAGACTCCACCAGGTGGCCGGGCGCATGCGCCCCACAGCTCCTGGGGCTGCACCTGGTCCCATGGCTGCCAGCTGACACTGGGCCCCCCATAGAGCTTCCTATGCTGCTCTCATGGGTGTGGCTCTTAACCTCATTTGTTTTTAATATTGGGGAATGAACCCAGGGCCTCCTGCATGCTAAGCAGATGCCCTACCACTAACTGTATCTTGAATTTTTTTAGTTTGAGACAGGGTCTTACTACACTGTGACTTTAGGGTCCTGTTGGAAGTCTTCCTAAGGCACAGGGAAAAGGGCACCGCAGGAAGAGCTTGGGAGGGCACACGTGGGAAGGTGGGGTGCTGGGCACCTTCTTGGCTTCCTACAGCTCCCTCCGGCGCCTCTGCTGAGGCCACTATGTCTACTGGGGTCCTCTCCTGTCCTGGGAGGTCCAGGGGTAGAGCACATCTGACCAGGGAAGGACACCCTGCCTGCTGGGTGACTCTGCCCAGTGGGCGACTCAGGGCCCCAGAGGAGCACCATCCCCACCCCACCCCCCCTTTCAGAAAAACAAGAATGCAAAGATGGGCGAGAACTGCCAACTTGGGAATGCCCTTGGGCTGCCCCAGTGAGGCGGCTGAGACAGTCCAGGAGGAGCGGAGGCCAGGGTGGCACCAGGGCAGAGGAAGGCAGGGCTGGGCAGGGCTCGTGGGGAGCAGCCTGCTCCCAGCTGTGACACCGCCCGGGCTCCAGGCAGGACCCAGCCCACAGCCTCCCGCGGAGGTGAGAGGCCATCTGCTAGCTCTCCCGGGATCCCTAGGTTCTGTCTTCAGCCTGTGCTGGGCCGACACAGCACTTTGCTTTGGAGACAGCTGTCCCACCTCACTCTGGAGGTGGAGGTGGCTGTCCTGCCAGACTTTGGGAGGGAGCTGATGGGCCGATGGCCCCGTCTGAAATGCTGCCGAAAAGCAAAAGGTGGGCGAGGACAGCGAGGCCCTACTCTCAGCACACGCCCCACACAGCCGGCAGGCCTTGCTCAGCACAGATGGACGGGGCTCCTCCTGGGGCCTTCCGATTCCACTGCAGTCCTGCTCGGGACAGCTGCCAAGCAGCCTGAGAACCCTGCCCGGCCAGATTCCGACTCGGTCTTGGACAGGTTCTGCGCTCTTCCTGGCCAGCCCTCCATGCTCGGGCCTGCTCCTGGTCCGGCTCCATTTTCCAGTGGGGCACAGTCAAGTCTGGCCTGAGCAGCAGCCAGAGTGGCAGCGCCAGACCTGGGGAAGCCAGAGCCTGTGGTCTACATTTTGCCTTTGTTCAGTGGGGCTATTTTTAAAAGCCCGTGGTTCAAGCAAGAAGCCATCATTATAGTTTCCTAGGCAAGGTCGCTTTTGCGGCGGAAAATGACAGCCCTCCTTGGGGGAGGATCAGAGGGACCTGGTCCCACGGCGCAGAACAGCACCCGGACCAGCCCGTGTGGGCACAGCCAGGCATGGCCGCAGATCTCAGGGGGCAGGCAAGGGACAGAGTCCCATCGGCCATGGGATCCAGCTCACTCTGATCTCTGGGGTCACATGGAGAGAACCATGGGTGCTGGTTCTTGCCAAAAAACTGAATGGCTGCTGCCACAGCTCCTGTTCTCAGGGATCTGGGGCTATGGGACCATACTCTCTGCAACTTGCCAGGGCATTGGGGAGAGCACTGTCCTGCCCCACTCACTGTGGGCTCCAGGGAAGGAGAATTCAAGGCCCTGCTCCTGAACGGCTGGGTAGTCAAATCACTTCTTCCCCTTGTCCCTGGGGGCTCTGGTCGGCTCTGATGGCAGGGGTGTGGACACAGCCACATGGGTCTCAGGCCACCCCGCTCACAAGTGAGCTGAAGGGTGAGCAGAGATAGACCTTCCACTGGACCTGGGCCACAGGCTCCACAGGACTGGGGAGGCCCAGACAAGACAGCACCCAGGATGGAACTGGCTCCACGGCGGCTGGGTCACCCAGGTGGGCCAGGGCCTCAGGGAAAGCATGCAAGAAGGCAGCTGTACCCTCGGGCCCTGAAGGGCTGCTGGAAGCACAGAGGTGGCCCTGGGGAGGGACGGCCAGGCGGCTGTGGGCAGGGTGTGGGGGGCAGGCAGCCTGGTCTGGTCTCCAAACCACAGCACCTCCTCTTTCCAGACTTTTCCCTCCGTCAGCAGTCTCTCTACTCCCTTTCCAGCCCCAACAACTCACCTCCCCCAGAGAAAGAGAGAGACAGACAGAAAGACAGACACGCACAGTCCACATGACTGCAAAGGCCTGGTCGGCTGGAGGATGGGGCACTGGAGGCCCCAGGTAGTGCTGCGCTCTCTCTCTTGTGCAGCCCCTTGGTGACCTGTGGCCTGCTGCCCCATGTCTGCTGTTGGCAGGGCACCGTGGTGCCCCAGCCAGCTGTATGTGTGCCCTGCTTGGCTGCCTGCCTTCACTCAGCCCCTAGGGCTAAGGCCAGGAAACTGTGCTGTCCACGTCTCTTACCTAACAGAGTGCGCACGCCGTAAGTTGTGGGCGTGCGTGGATTCATGGAGGGATGGCTGTGGACCTGTGATGGAGGCGGTACATGTGTCTGTGAAGACACTGCCCGTGTACGTGTGGCATGAGGATCAAGTGTGTGTGTGTGCACACCTGAGAGGGCTGCTGTGAGGTGCACAAGAACAAGAGCTGCGGGTATGTGACTGTAACATCCCGGGGCATGACCTACGTGTGGCCGCACAGTGGAACCGTGTACGTGGGCCTGAGGGTCACGGTGTGCATGGACGTGGCCCTGCAGTCATGCTTGGGCTCAGCACATGGGGTAGGATTCACCTTCACCCCTGCTGTGAGGCTCCAGGCCCATGCAGCCCAGCCATCGCCAGAGCAGTTCCCTCCCTTCTGGCTTTGGGTGGCCTCTGCTCTACACTTGGCCTGCTGCCCTTCCTAGAGCTTGGCCCTCTGCCCTGCAGGACAAGCCGGGCTCCTCCTGGCCAGCACGGAGCCTGTGGCCACCCAGGAGTCCAGGCTCCCTGCTGCCTCAGACACTGAAACGTGTTCTCACTGTCACTGGGAAAGAAGCAGGGATAGGTGGCATCTCCGTGCTCCAGGATGGCCAGGACTTGCTACAGATACTCCTGGGGACGACACACTGGTGCCAGCTGTGTCCTCATCCTGAGGAGTACATGTGGGACAGGGGAAACCAGTCACCAGTGGCCCCGGGCGTGGGTGCAGTGGATATTCCGCGGGCACTCAGAGCCTTTCTGTCCAGCTCTGCCCAGAGCCTGGCCTCTGGGCCAGCCAAGGCCTGGGCTCCAGCATTAGCCTGCAGCTACTGTGTCCCTGGAATCCCTTTCACTCAGCTCTTCCTCCAGCCCCAAAGGCCAGTGTTCCTGGCAGGGCCTGGTCCTTATCAGTGCAGGCAGGTATGGCTGGCACTGCCCTTCCTGGTGTGAGTGCAGCTCGCTGGACAGGACAGTTGTGGGTGGTTCCTTCCTTCTACTCAGTTCCCAAGCAGCTGACAGGACAGAGGAAGTGGCTCACAGGGACAACAGTGCCCTGCATCCCCTTGATCTGCAGTGACCAGGGCAAAGGTGACCTACCTCAGAGACCCAAAGGGCCCCTTCTTCCCTATCCTCAGGACTACCTTCCTTGCTGGAGGACCCATGGTTGTGTCTTAAGGCCCACAACCCCCAACTCAGGACGTGACCGAGCCAGAGCCTGGTGCTACCCCGATTCCCAAGCACAGCCCCTCCCCAGGCCCCAGTGGCAGCAGCTGAGAGGAGAGCCTGGCAGTGCGTCTAGGTGTGTCTGGAGGCCCCAGGCAGAGCAGAGAGAGAACGGAGGGGTTAGGAGGAGATGGGCAGCAGGGAGAAGCAAGTGGCCATGGTCACCTCGGCTGTGCTGCCTGTTGACCATTCCGCCCAGGGTCCACCGGCGATCCAGGCGCCGCTGATAGGCCTTGCGTCTCTTGGACACTGGAGTGGGAGATGGTGATGGCGCACGCGGCCGACACGAACCGGCAGAAAGAATGGAGATGAGGGTGAGATGAGGGGTGGGGTGGGTGAGGACAGAGAGGGGAAGGGAGCTGCACCCACTCCCAGCTGCCATCCCTTGCTCTGGGCTGGGTGGTACACCCAGAGGAATGGGAACAGATGGCTGGCACCAGGGAACATTCAAAGGTCAGCGTATGGCCTGCATCTGCAAGTCACCTGGAGAATGTAGGGTCTCTGCACCTGGGACATGGGAAGTGTCCTCACGCCCTAAGCCTGGCTGCAGCCTGCAGGGAGTAGAGAGGGCACTATTTCCGCAGATCCTGGATGGTGCCCGTTCTCAGGAGTGCCTGATGCCCATCGGCACTCAGGCTTCACTCATTCACTTATGAGTGTGCATTTGCCAGCATGGGCCGGGTGTCTCCTGGGGAAGGGTACATGTGTCCCCAAGAGCCCGGCGCCCTTTCCTTGCAGGTGCAGAACTCCCACACTGGGTTGTCTTTAAGCTTTGCTTTCCCGCCCATCCCCACTTGGCGGTGCCATCTTGGAGGGACTAGGACCTTGCCTGGAGCCTCTGTATCCTTGTGCCTGGCACTGGCCAAAGACAGGGTTGCTGAATGAGATATACACAGATGGATGGCACAGTCCCTCTGTGCCCCCTCCTGTCTTCTCTGTTGGCAGACCAGGCCTTTCTGTGCCCGAGACCCCCTTTCTTTGACTGTGCTCCCTGGGCAGACCCTGCCCTGGTCCTGGGGTTGCCATATGCCCCTAGGTAGCACTGTGCCTAGCTGCCAGCTTGAGATGCCCTGCTATCCCACCTCCAGGATGGGGGGAAAGGACACTGAGCTGTAAGGTACGGGCTGGTCCCACCTCTGGGCACCATAGGAGGAGGCTGCCCAGATGCCCAGGCCTGGAAGAGGCAGAGCCTAGTGGTTAGAACAAAAAGTGTCCAGACATGCAAAGCCTTCTGGGAAGTGTCTGCTCTCCCACAGGACAGTGGTCCTTGTGACCTGCCCATTCTGAGAGGGCGGCCTGGACAGCTGGCCAGGAGGTGTGACTCTAGTCCAGCCCACTGCCAGCAAACTGTCACCCGGTGAGGCCTGTGACCTCATCCATCATAGGGTGACACTTCCTCCCCTGGTGTGGGCCAAGACAAGGGGCTGAAAGGACCTGCGGACACTAATTAGGTCCTGCGTAAGGCTTCCCAGGTGGGGCTGGTATCAGGGCTAACTTGGCTTTTCTGCAAAGACAGAGCTGGGGCTGACGTGGGACTAGGGCCACCCTCACAGAATGACCTCTCCTGCCTGCATGCCTGGCTCAGTGTGAGCCATGTGCGACATCTCACCTGAGCTTCCTGGAGGGCCTCTGTGGCAGGGGGCCCTGGCCCGACCACACAGACAGGAAACAGGCCCCAAGGTGCCAAGGAGACTTGAAGACCATGCCTCCTGCAAGGCTGCAGGTGTGGGGCATGGTAGGCACAGCACAGTGGCCAGCGTCTTGGGGCTGGGGGACCCAGACCCAGGCCCGTCTGTGGATTCGCACAGGAGACGCCTAAGGAGTGGTGCTGGACTCCGCAGCTGGCCACAGGCAGCCACAGCTGTGGGCGCACAGTCCCATGAGAAGCACTGCAACACCCCAGCAGACATGTACGTGAGCGTGTGCACCCTGGGCAGACTGCGCTGCTCTGCCTGATCAGCACTCTACTGAAGTCTAGGTCCTCCACATCCTGTGTCCGCTCACGCCCTCAGCTTCAGGGCCCAGGGCTTCCACCATCTGCGGGACCCCTCTGCCCTGCCCTTCCCGGGACAGCCTCTGCAGCCACACGCTCTCCTAGAGTGCGGCCCTGAGTGGCCCTTCTTGCTGAACAGCAGGTACTTCAGTAGGTGGGGAAGGCCCAGGGCCCAGAGGACAGGCACTACCTGTCTGGAAGCTGTAGGCCTTGCAGCTGGAGGTACAAGGACAAGAACAGTGTCCTCCCAGGGTGGTGGAGAGGGCATCTAAAGCCCTGGCCCAGCACCTGGGCCTCTGAACGTGGACTTAGGTAGAGGAGGCCTTGGAACTGTGGGGAACTAGAGCAGCCCGGCTCAGGGCCACAGCTCTCTGCCTTGGCAGGGGCGTGGTGCGAACACAGCAGGGCTGGGAGGCGGCTCAGCCCCCCGGGAACTTGGAGCCCTTCCAGTGGAGCCTTTGGAAGGAGACCTGCCACAGGTGGAGACACTGTGGAGGCCTGGTTCAGATCAGGGGCTGACACAGAGCCCTGACCCAGGAAGAAGGGCCGGGCCCCAGCTGCCAGCCAAGGAGCTTGATAAGCTGCTTATTTTGGACTGGGCAGCAGGAAAGGGGTGGAGGAATGCCTGGAGGAGGCCTGAGCCCTATGGACGGCCTCCTTCCTGCTGTCTCTCCAACACACCCACCTGGACCATCGCCACTGGCCATCAGGGGAGGAGTCCCTGCTGCCAGGCCGCTGGAGGTTTGGAAGGCCTGAGGAGCATGGGGCTGGGAATCTGCATGGCTCAGCCTCCTGCACCAGGGCAGCCTGTGCTGGGGTAGGGTCTACAGACAGGCTGCCAAGGCCAGTGCTGGGCAGGGGTGAAAGATCAGGAGCACCTCACAGAGCCAGAGCCAAAGGAGGCTGCTAGCTGTGCAGGTCTGGGCCAATCTCAGCCCCTAAGACCTGGTCAAGGACCTCATGGCTAGGTTAGTGGCCACCAGGACACTCAGACAAAAACCTAGTGAAGGCTGGCGATAAAGGCTGTCTCTGTGGGCCTTGACAAGGGTCCAGGACTTCCGGGGAGGTGTGTTCTAGGGTCTGGTCCTAACTGTGTTCCCCACTCTCTGCCTAAGGTGGCCAAAGCCCGCGGTCCACACCTCAAGAGAATTTTGTTACCAGCCCCATGTTGGAGTCAGCAGGACAGGCATGGGGTGGTGGGTAGGGAACTTGTGGGTCAGCCTCAGTGTGGTAGGCCCTACTGGAAGGGGTGGAGGGATGGCCCACTCACTCTGGAGGTTCAGGTAGTTTTAGCGAGGAGGAGTAGGACAGCTGCCGCAGGAGGGGTTGAGCCCACCCCAGTGTTCCTACCCTGCCCCGCACCCCCACCCCACAGTCCCTTACCTTCCCCAGCCTTGGAGGTATTGAGGTCCGAGTCATCCCTAGTTCCATTCTGGGCCTCCAAGTAGGTGGCAGGAACCCAGCCCTGTTCCTCAGAGGTGCTCACAAACCACCAGCCTGCAGAGAGGACCAAAGGAAACAGGCTATAAGAGGCTGCAGGATAGTGTAGGACAAAGGGACAGGGAGTGGCCGAGGCTGGGGTATGGAGCCAACCCATGTGGCAGACACCTGCAATGAGCCAAGGAGACTCTGCTACTGTTTAGTCAGCGGGAGCTGGGACCCAATCATTGGACATGAGTCTTCACTCATCAGTCCTAACCAACATCAAGCACAACCACGAAAGCCTCCACCAGAGGCCAGTCTGGAGTCCAATGGCAATGAAGCGCTTGCTGCCACACAGCGGAGTACTGGGCACCGAGTCCCCTAAGTCCCTCTGGGGCTTGCCAGGGGAACACCCCAGGCCCCAAGATCAGTTGCCATAGTTCCCAACCCGGAGTCACGTTTAAGAGGTGCTTGAGAGCTGAGGCTCTCTAGAACCCACAGTCAGATTCCTTTATTTTATTACTATTATTTTTTGCTCCGAATGCCTTCAGGGCAGGTTTGGCTGTCTTGAGTTGTGGGGATCGAACCACAGCAAGCTGAGCCTGACTGCTTTGTTGAAGCAGCCACTTAAAGAACTGAGCTACGAGGCAGGCCCCCAGAGCCAGGTTCTAATGCCAAGTCAGCAATGGCTCCCACATATCCAGATTCCTTTTATTCCCTCTCTTTTTGGTTTCTTGAGACAAGGTCTTGCTATGCATTTCAGGCTGGCCTTGAACTTGCTGTGATCCTCTTGCCTCAGCCTCCCACTGCTGGGATTACAGGTATGTACCACCATGCAGACTCTGTCCAAAGTCATGTCCCAAAGCCCATGCCGCGAGCCAAGCCAAGGTCTGGCAGGTCATGGAAGTGCCCAGAAGGCCTGGCCTCAGATGAAGGAGGCTTTCTTCTGGGGAGGAGGTTTTCCCAGGGTCGGCCTGGGCTGGGGCCAGGGGTCTAATTGTCACTGGACACAAGGAGAAGGGCTTTGAGGAACAGGATGGCTTGGAAGCATAGGTCTTGCAGAGTATTGGTCAAGACCCCTTCACAAAGAGCTTCTTTTTCCGAGCCAAGGCACGTCCAGAACCGCCTCCACCCGCCCCCTCTGCAGTGGGAGGCTACTTCCTCCCCGCCTTGGGCTCCAAAGTCGTCCTCAGCAGAAGCTAAGCAGGCAAGCCCTCTCTGTGGGCAAAAACGGCTCTCAGAGGCCGGGGAGGCCATCCCCTTCATCACCAGACTGGGAGGCTCGAACCCTGGTTTCTGGGGGGATTTTCTCCACCAGTTTTATCCAGACTTGCGTGTCCTGACTGCTGTGAGGCCAGTCCCTGAGTCTTCTGTCCACTTCCCTCCTACACTGCTTTCTCGTCTGGAGGGCCTCAGGGTCCCAGCCCTGGGTGCCTTCACTGCTGAAAGCATGGTGTCCTCGCCCTTACTTCTCTGGTGAGAACCCTTCTACACAAGGCTCTTCCCTCCCTTCCCCGCAGCCAACTGTGGAGGATGGACCTGTCCTGGTAGACAGCAGGGCACCACTGGGCAGGCCAGGCCCAGCCCCTCCTCGCACCCTACCTCTGCTGGGCAAAGACCTGCTGTGGGGCGGAGGACAGAGGTGCATGGTGGGCAAAGCAGCATCACGCTCACCCGACAGTCTCTGTGCCCCACAGATGTGCCTGGGGCTGTCCAGGCCCTTTCTTCTTCGTATCTGCTGTGCCATAAGCCAAGGCACCTGGCCACCCGGCGGTGAGTGTCACTCTCCCTGGGATAACAGTTTATGCACCAGCCTCCTGGTGTGGCGCCAAACCTGAGGCTGACATTGCCAGTCCTCATGGCTGGGTGAGCCCTACCAACCCTGCTGGGAACACAAGCAGGGCTTCCACTCGCTGGGCTGCCCAGCTTCCAGACTCGGGTCCCTCCTGGTGCTGTAGGAAAGGACAGCTGCAGTGAAAGCCAGCCACTGACTTGGCTGTGGACATCTCTGCTGGGCTCAATTGCTGGTGGGCATGGACAGATGGGCATGCAGAGGTGCCCAGCCTGGCTCCGTGCAGACCTCACAGCAGGGCTTCCTGGGTAGACTTCCTGGGCCTGCCATCACTATGGCTGCTGCCCGGGCCCACCCAGATGTCAACTGCTGCAACCTGCACTGCCAATCACAGTCACTGCTCCCTTGAGGAGCACACAGTCTGAAGCCCTGCGCGTGGCAGAGAGTTTCCAGGCTCCCCTCCAATGCACACCTGAACTGGTGTGCACGGGTGCACTGCGTTTGGAGGTGGGCAGGTGTACATGTCTAAGTATGGTGGAGGTGAGCTGCTACATGTACACAACCATGTGTGGATGGGCACATGTGTGAGTGGAACAAAGCCAGTTCTGTGTGTTCATGTGTCACACACAGTACACCAACAAGGGCGCCATGTCAGGCTCTCCATCTGACACAAATCACTTTATTCACTCTTCATGGATCTTGGGAAACAATGTCATTGCTACCATGCCTCCCACTCCACAGGTGAGAAAGGCTGGCTCTAGAGCCAGCTCAGCCACGGCCAAAGCAGCGCAGCGTATGTTGGCTGCCCTCATGAGGGTAAGAAGTGCACTTCCCTGAGTCCTGGCAGTTCGTATGTGTCTCTGCCTGAGCTCTGAGGCCCATGTCTGAGCACATGTTATGTGGAGGCATGCTGGGAGCAGAGGTGCTGCTCTGTGTGTGTGAGAGTCCAGTGCCCAGGTGAGAGTGCCCTGGGCATGTGTGGGGGGCACCACACAGGCAGGTGAATCACTAGGAGTGCCGGCACCCTCGGAGTGGCCACGGGACCCCCACAGAGTGGCTGATGAGGGGCTGGATGCCGTGGCGAGCTGCGGTGGATACGAGTGCACTGATGTGGACATGAGCAGCTGCAGGACAGCGGAGGCTCTGTCCCACAAGTGGACCTCCTCTTTCCTCAAAGCATGATGGGAATGGGGCTAGAGAGGAATTATCTGTAGGAAATTTTCTTGCCCAAAATGTTCCAGGGCCACTTTTAAATGTGGACAGGAGGAAGGACAAAAGCCAGCCTGACTGACCCTTTGAAGTCTGTCTCGTAGCCAACAGCCCTCAGCCTCCTCCAGCTTCCTGGACTGGGAAGCATCCAGCGTCAACCCCCTGGTTCGCAGCTGCTTTGATCTCTGAGAATTCATTTTCTTGTGACTCTCAGCACCAGGCCTGTTTTGTCTCCGGGGCAGAACTGAGCTTGGGGCCGGTAGCCTGGCTGATGAGGAAACTGAGGCACAAAGCTCAAGCACAGGAGCTAAAGATCTTTGAACCCTCCTGCGGCCACTTCCCTGTGCTGTAGCCTCAGCAAAGGCCCTCTGCCTTCCTGAGTCTCCATTTCCTCACCTATGAAGTGACTCTTTTTTTTTTTTTTTTTT
>NDGM011052356.1:0-18255 GCA_002564305.1 Octomys mimax | reverse complement strand
AACTCAGGCCCTTGCGCTTGCCAGGGAAGCGCTTATTCCACTGAGCCATCTCCCTGACCCCTTGATTTGTGTTTTTATCAGAGCAAATTATTAATCAATATAGAGACTTTCTTTAATATTTCTGAAATATTAATGTAGAATGTACTTTGGGATTACTAAATTTTACATTAAGTATTATGTGTGTGTGTGAGAGAGAAAAAGAGAGAGAGAGAGAGAGAATTAAGGGAAAAGGTAGTAATTGAAATTTGAGGGCTAGCCAAATAGATCAGTGGTTTAAAGTGCTTGCAAGCAGGGGCAGGGGCCAGAGATCTGATCCCTGGGCCTGCCATGCAGGCCTCACCCCAGGAGCACGCTGAGATGGTAATTGAGCCTGGGCATGATGGCATGCGCTTGTAATTCCAGCAATTGAGAGGCTGTAGACAGGCAGATCATTATGAATCCGACATAGTAGGGAGACCCTGAACACCCTGTAGACCCTTCTTTAAAATACAAAAAAAAAAAAAAGAAAGAAAGAAAGAAAGAAAAAAGAAAAGAAAGAAAGAAAGAAAGAAAAGAAAAAAGAAAATTGAAGATGTATCATTTGCATTTCTTAAGTACAAAGATGCCCTGTAGAGAATAAATATTGATGTACCCACAGTTTTAAATGACTTCAAATAAAACCACTAGTCTGATTTCTTTACATTTTAAATGAAAAGTTTTTATTTAAGTTAAAAAAAAAAACTTTTCCCACGTAAATACATGAATTTAAATCAATCTGTGGCTAAAACAGATAAAAATTTCGAAGAGAGGAAAATTCCTTCCCAGAGACATCCTATGATCTAATTGGAGCCCAGAGCCAAGGGAAGTCTGACTTGAGAACATTCTTCCTTTTCTCTGGTCAGCAGCATTGAAGGTGCCATGACACAAAAAAGCTTATCATTTCCTTAATGGGAAAATTGTCTTTCTTTTCTCAAATTTGTTTCTTGAAATTTATAAAGTACTATTTATTAATATTTCTGTTAATTGATCAGATTCCCAATTGGAAATCTTGTTTCTTGTAAACAAGATGCCAGATTTAACGGGATCTATCCAGACATTGTATCCTCTGTATCTGCTTAAGAGAATGCTAAGGTTACAGAGGTATAAACTGCCTTTCACAAGCATCTCATAATATAGTGCTGGATAACATCCTAGAAATTACTGCTCAAAACTTTCTGTGTAATATACAGTCCAACAGACTGTACATTCAAAATTAATATTGATAGGTATTAAATTATGTAGTCAGTTTCTTCTGTTTGAAATCGAGCTACACCAGAAAGCAATAAAAACTGTGAACTCCACATCCAGATTATAGCTCTTTCATGCCAATATGTAAAAGTTTTAGTTCCTATCTTAAATGTCATTAATTTACTTACTTGTATGCAGTTTAATCTATAACTAGTTTCAAAATGAGTATTGAATCAGAAGCTCTAGTTTTCCAGCATGACTTACAGAGTTTAGGAAGCACCACTCTATTCTAACAATCTGTAAAAAGCTGAACAAATTTATATATATATATATATCATCATTTCTTTAAAAAAATGAGATGACAGGGCACATGGCTGCCCCCAATTGGGAGGGACAGACTGACACATAAAGGAACCAAAATGTACTGAATAGATACTCAGGAGCTGATTGCAGGAACAAACAATAGGGAGAGAAATGTTAACTACAACTTACAAATTCCTGGAGGCTCCAATTGGACAAACTGATGGACTTTGCATTAATAGTTGAAGGCGAAGAGCGTTCTTGGTGCCATTTAAGAATTTTGGCAGAATCTGGGTAGCCTGCAGATCTCTGGTAAGCTCTGACCTTCTTTAGTCCCCAGCGCACCAGTTTCTGCTGGTGTCAGTCTAAACTTTTGAGAACTTAGGTGAGTGGTCTGCTGGACACATGAGAGCTGTGATCTGTGAGCCCAGTGCGCACAGGTGTGGAAATGTCCTGGAGTCATTCAAAAACTTTGGCAGAGTCTGGTCAGCCTGAAATGATAGTAACTGAATAAAGAAACAAGTCCATCAGGCTATAGAAGAAAAAAGAGCTGAAATAATTTCTCAGGTCCAAAAATAATAATTGCTCAGCATAGCTAAAAAAGACATTGATAGAAAAATAGAGGAGAATAGAAAAAAATGATGGGAACAATATAGGAAAGAACTAGAATGCATGAAACATTCAAATACATATCCAAGATATTAAGAACTCCATTGAAAGCTGGCAAAACTGCTTGAATGAAACTGAAGATAAACATTCAGACCTCAAAGACAGTGTTGCAGCTAAAGAATGTGAAAGAAAAGATCTCTTAAAACTGACAAGGGGGCCAGAGATATAGCTCAGCAGCATAAGCACCTGCCTGGAAAGCACAAGGTCATGATTTCAGTCTCCTGTATTGCAAATGAAACACAGCAACAACAACAAAACTGACAAGGAACCACGAAATGACAATTATAGAGTTACAAATGATGCAAAGAAAACTAATATTAGAATAATAGATGTCAATGACGAAGCAGGAGATAGCACAAATGACATAAAAACACTATTTGCAGAAACATTAGCAGAAAATTTTCCAAATATAAGAAAAGAAACTGAGCTACAGATAAGTGAGCTATATAGAACACCACACAGCCACAATTACAGCAATCTACAAATAAACACATAATAATCAAGATCTCAGAAATTCAACAAAAGAATAGAATATTAAGCTGTTAGAGAGAAGAAACAGATAATCTACAATGGAAAGTGCATCAGAACAGCTACAGATTTCTTAACACAAAATATCAAATCAAGAGGAGCTTGGAATGAAGTATTTCAGGTCCAGAAAGAAAACTTCCAACCCAGATTGACAAACCCTGCAAAGCTATCTATCAAATTCAATGGCAAAATAAGATTCCCCTATGACAAACACCAATTGAAGAAATTCATAACCGCCAAACCAACCCTACCAAGGGTATGGACAAATACTCTAGAAAAAGACTGAAGTGATAACAGTTTCAAGAACAACACAAAGGATGTTTTGTTGTGAAAAAAATAATATATATTTTTATATATATATTAAATATGTATAATATATTTATCATGTACACTTATACACATATAATGTATAATGATATATAATATATGTATAATATACATTTATTATGTATACTTATTATACATAAATAATGCATAATAATGTATTATATATGTATACACAAGATAGATATACAGCTACTTTCTCTTAGTTCATTGAGAAAAATGGTTTGTACTAATATTGTGTAGACAAGATATCATGTCTACATCTTGTCCTCTGAAAAACTATGATGAAGACAACAATATGCAATGTACTAATTATCGTAACTGTCCTACTAACATGTTTTGAAACATTCATTGCTATTTTATCTTTTTTTGTCATTAAAATGAATAAAAAACAAAAAGAGAATGAAACACAAACAAAAAAACAAGGAAAAGATACAGAACCTATGAAAGGAAAATAACATGACAAAAATAAGCCATTACATATCAGTTTTAACCATGAATGTAAATGGCCTAACTTCACCAATAAAAAGAAACAGACTATCAGAGTGGATTAAAAAACAAAATCCAACATTGTGCTGCATACAAGAAACACATTTAACTCAAAAGGAAATTCACAGACTAAAAGTCAAAGGATGGAAAAAAATCCTCTATGCCACAGGAAATCAGAATAAAAGCAGAGGTAGCTATCATTGTTGCTGAGAATATCAACCTCAAACCAAAATTCATACAAGAGACAAAGATGGAAGCTATATATATGTTAAGGGAAAATTTCAAGAGGAAGAGATAACAATTGTAGGCATATATACATCCAATGTAGGAGGACACATCTACATAAGGCAAATTTTAACAGACACGAAAAATAAAATGAACAATAATAGTAAGTAATGGTGGACTTTAAGATGCCACTGACACAAAGACAGATCAACTAGGCAAAAACTCATCAAAGAAATAATAGAACTTAAACATGTGAAGAAATTGACTACATACACCTTTATAGAGTGTTTCATGCAGCAACAACTGAATACACATTCTTCTCAGCTTTGCATGGGACATTTTCCAAAATGTACCACCTACTAGCACACAGAGCATTGTCAAGTAGGTGAAAACAAATTGAAATTATCCCATGTATACTACCTGATTACAGTGTAATAAAACTGGAGATCATTGATGAAAGAAACTATAAAGACATCTTAAATACATGGAAATGATATAACAACCTCCAAAACAACCATGGGTCACAGATAAAATTAAAGAAGAAATTTTAAAATATTTACAATAAAATGAAAATTCAGATACAACATGCCAAAAGTGTGGGATACAATGAGAACTGTCTTAAGAGGAGAATTTATAGAAGAAAATTTGAACATTAGGAAAACAGAACAAGCCCAATTAAACAATCATATGTTGTACCTCAAGCTCCTAGAAAAAGAAGAGATACTCAAACCAAAGCCCAAACAAGGCAGGAAATTTATAAAGATTAGAAGAGAAATTAATGCAGTGGAGATGAAGGAAACAATACAAAGAATAAAAGAATCAAATAGTTACTTCCTTGAAAGAGTAAATAAAGTTGATAAAACTCTAGTCAACCTAATTTAAAAAGGAAAGAAAACAAAAAACAAATTCAAGTAATAAAGAATGAAAAGGATAAAACTACTACAAACTCTAGAGAAATTCAGATGATCATCAATGCATACTGCCAAAATCTTTACTCTCACAGGATGGAAAACACAGAGGAAATAGACAGTTTACAGATACTTATGAAACGCCAAACCTGAGTCAAGAAGATATACAAACTCTGAATAACCCAATAATGAGAAACAAGATTGAAAATGCAATAAAAAAGACTACCAATAAAGAATAGCCCAGGTCCCAGTGGATTCACAGCAGAATTCTACAAAAATTTAGAGATGGTTTAATGCTAACTTTTCTCAAACTCTTCAATGAAATTGAAAGTAAAGTAATTCTCCCAAACTCATTCCTGGAGGCTAGTGTTAATCTGATTCCAAAAGCAGAGAAAGATCTAACTTAAACAACAACAACAACAACAACAACAACAACAAAAAAAAACAAACTGCAGGCTTATCTCTCTAAAGAATATAGATGCAAAAATCCTCAATAAAGTATTAACAAACAGAACGCAAGCAAATCATCAAGAAGATTATACATCATGACAACGTGAGATTCATTCCCGGAATTCAGGAACAGTTCAACATATGCAAATCTATGCACACCACATCACCACACTAATACAACCAAGAGGAGCAACCACATGATCATCTCAAGAGAGGAAGAAAAAGCTTTTGACAAAGTGCAACACTCATTCATGGCAAAAACCCTATAGAATTGGAATAGATGGCCTATATCTCAACTTGATAAAAGCCATCTATAAGAAAACAACAACCCATATCATACTAAATGGCCAAAAACTGAAGGCCTTCATGTTAAATCAGGAATAAGACAAGAGAGGGTTGCCCACTGTTTCCATTCCTGTTCAGTATAGTTCTGGAAACACTAGCCAGGGCAAATAGACAAGGGAGAGAAATAAAAGGAATAAGAATTAGAAAAGAAGAAGTTAAATGATCATTATTTGCCTATGACATGATACTCAACATAGAAGACTCTAAAAACCCCACCAAGACTCTTGTAGATTTCATCACCAAATTCAGCAAAGTAGAAATATACAAAGTCAACAACCAAAAATTAGCAACATTTTTGTACACAAAGAATGAATACACTATGAGAGAAACTAGGGAAACAATGCCTTGCACAATAACATAAAAATGCTTAGTTATAAATCTCAAAATGAATGTAAAAGATTTATACATTGAAAATTATGATATTCTGACAAAAAAGATTGAAGCAATTTAAGATGATGAAAAAATATTCCATGCTCCTGGATAGGAATAACCAACATTTTGAAAATGGTCATACTCCCAATATTTTTATACAGATTCAATGCAGTCCTGATTAAAATACCATTAGTATACCTCACAGTGCATGAGAAAACTTTCCTCAAATTCAACTGGAAGCAGCAGAGACCCAGAATGTAAAAAGCAATCCTCGGAAACAAAAGAAAAACAGGAAGTATCACAATCCCTGACTTGAAATTATACTACAAAGCTACTGTGATAAAATCAGCGTGGTCCTGAATTACAGACAGACACGAGGATCAATGGAACAGATTAGAAGATGCAGACCCAGTTGCAAATACACTCATCCACCTTAACTTTGATAAAGGGGTCAAACATGCTCACTGGAAAAAAGACAACCTCTTTAATAAATTATAGGGCTGGCCTGATGGCTAAACAGACTAAAGTGCCTGCTTCAGCAGAGTGAGCACCTGGGGTTCAGTCCTTGGAGTGCCTTGCTGATCCTGTCCCCCAGGGCTCGCTGAGATGGCGACTGAGACTGGGCATAGTGGTGCATGCCTGTAATCCCCGCACTTGGGAGGCTGAAAAAAGGAGAATCACTACAAGTCCAATCTACAGAGTGAGATCTTGTACACACTGTTCTAAATAGAGAAAAAATAAAATAAATAATAAAAAAGAAAAAATAAATAGTGCTGGAAAAACTGGCTATCCACATACCAAAGGCTAAAACTAGACCCATACCTATCAACATGCAGAAAGCTACAGTCTAAATGGATTAAAGATTTAAATATTAAAATAGAAACACTAAATATTCTGGAGAAAAATGTAGGTAGATCTCTTAAAGACATAGCTGTAGGTAGAGAATGCATGAACAAAAAACAAGCTGCATGAGAAATACTTCAGAGAATCAACAACTGGAATCTCATCTATTTGAAAGTTTCTGCACTTCCAAGAAAATCTCTTGGAAATTTTCCAAGAGCAAAATAAAGCCCACACACTGGGAAAAATCATAGCTGACTATCCCTACAACAGAGGCCTTCTATTTAGAACAAACAAATAAAGTAAAAAAATGCACCCAAAGTCAAAGATGCAATCCTAAAATGGGAATCTGAGATGAACATACACTTCTCCAAGGAAGAAATAAAATGGCAAATAAATATATGAAAAAATATTCAACATCATTGATCATTTGAGAAATACATATTAAAACAGAGATTCCATCTTACCCCAGAAAGAAAGGCTAACATCAAAAAGTCAGCCAGTAACAAATGACGGAGAGGCTGTGGAGAAAAAGGAACATTTCTCTTCTACTTTTGGGAGTGGAGACTGGTACAACCACTATGAAAACCAGTGTAGAGATTCTTTACAAAGCTAGGATTGGAGATCCCGTTCAACACCGCCATTCCCCTTGTGGGTATTTTTCCAGAAGAACTGAAAACCTCATACCACAGCAATACATGTCCATCCATGTTTATAGCAACACAATTTGTCATAGCTAAATCCTGGAAACAACCCAGTTGCCCATCAACTGAAGAATGGATAAAGAACATGTAGTATTTTTACACAAAGGAATATTATTCACCTATTAAACAGGATAAATTTGAGTCTTTTATCAGTAAATGGATGAAACTAGAAAATGTACTCTTCAGTGAAATAAATCAGACCCACATGTGAAAACATCATATTGCATCCTTAGTGTGAGAACCTGAAAGAGAAAAACAGAATATGAAGGGTACAGTAGATAGTGGGAAAAGGTAATGAACTTATTCAAAATGCAAGAGTCACTGATGTGGAGAAGGACAGGAGATGGAGTAGGGAAAAGCGATCTATTTATGTACAGTTTGGACAACTGCACTGTGCATTTTTGCTGGTGTATGGAAAGAAGCAGTTAATGCTTTAATTTGCTTCGTCTCCTTCTTTCAATTGTTTGTACTTTTCCTCTTCTTAATTTCTTATACATTTCTTTCTTCTTTCAATTTTACATGCATTTGTCTTCTAATATGAACAACAGGTTGGGAAACAATGCCATGTATTACAACAAATACTATGACATTCATATTACTTTGCTAAGTGAAATTCTGTATGACATAAATTTTTTCTGTTTTAATTCTAATGTATACTCTCTTAAAAAATAATTAAAAGTTGAAGGCACAACCAGACCCAGGGAGGTTCCTGTGATCTTGTGAGTTCTCATCAAGAAGGTCAGGAGAAATCTCTTGGACCTGCTCATGTGTGTTGATGTAGAGCTTCAATGAATGCTAGCAGAGGAGGAACACTTCAGATTGGACTTAAATTCTAATGTGTAATTAGCAGTGATTTTTCACTAGCTATGAAATCATTTAGTATTATTTGAAAGTATGCTTGGGTTCACTGTGGATGCATACTGAAATCCTGGAACAGTGGTGGTGAACCTATGGCACACATGCTACTTTGTTTTCCTTTTAAGACAAACGGTGTTCATGTAGAGCTATTTTTTCTAAACTAAAAACCTCAGCACTCAGGTTTAATTGCAGTGTTGGCACTTGGTGATCCACTAAGTGGATTTTGGGTTGCAGTTTGGCACTCAGCCTCTAAAATTCTCACCATAATTGTTCTATGGTATCCACTCCAGGAGTCAGAAAAGTTCTACAATTGATATGCTATAAAGGGGAGAAAATGAAGCCATATAAAATACTGAACAAAAACCATAAAAGGCAGAAAATGGGGGAAGAGCACACTATGAAAGAAGTAAAAGTGCAGGAAATAGAAAAATTACCATGTGGTAGGCATGCATCCAACCATAGTCACTTTAAATGTCACTTGCTAGTTCATGTATGCTGATTTGAGAGCAGAGATTGCCAGTGTGGGTGAAAATAAACCCATCTGTTTACTGTGTTCCAGAAAACTACTTTATATCTGAACACAGACACACTGATGGGGTGGAGAAAATATGTCATTCCAATCCTCATCAACAACAGAAATACTTCCATGATTTCAGAAAGATCAAATTTCAGAGGAAGCAGCATTATCAGCAATAAAGTAGGTAATTAAATGATGATAAAGAGTTCAATTCCTCAAAAGGTTATAACAATCATCACTGTTTATATACCTAAGAATAGAGCATCAGCATGAATGAAGCAAAGTGAAAGAACTGCAATGAGAAATGGATGATCTACTCTTGCACTTGGTGATGTAAACAGTCCTCATGAGACATGAACAGATCCAGCCAGGAGGCAGAAAATCAGTAAAGACATAGATGAACACAGGGCAGGCTTTCTCCACACACATTTCTTGCTATATAAACCCCTTGTTATATAGATGGAGGCTTTCCTTCCAGCTAAAATTGAAGGAAAGGAATCTGATATACTTTTACACCACAAACAATGAAAAAGAAGCTAAGATTAAGTAACAAATCCAATGAAACTTACAAGTGTTATAGTTTACTACCTCAGCGTTTGCAAGCCACAGAACAGGAAAACAGGAGTGTGTACAGAATGCACCGTTTGTTTGTGTGAGTGAAATAGTCACAGAATTTAACATTCTCAGAATGTGAATGGGATCTTATTACTGCTACATTTCACAGATGTAATCTGTTTACGTTGATTGTCCTGCTGAATTCATTTAGCTTGCCTTCCATAGATTGCTATCATGAGCAGTATTTCCTTGAGACTGTTTGTACATACACCAATTTACATGACTGAAGGAATATCAACAGTACATTTTACATGCATCTTTTGTTAGATAAAAGTACTTTTGCATTTATGACTCCAAATTACCTCCCTTAAGGTTGTATTAATTTACATGCTTGACAGCAGTATACAAGGTTGTGTTCATTTTGGGGGTTAGATACTATAGGAAGAGCTTATTTATTTTTCACTTTCAAGAGATCACAGCAAATGGAGACTAGCTATTGACAAATTTTAGCTCACCAGATATGTGGTGGATTCATTCTTGTTCAACTTGCAACATCCAGCTGAACTCACTGAGCATGGTTCTGGCTGTGGATAGCCCACTTAACGATTGTTGCCAACAGTATAGAAAGACAACTGGAGGCAAAGATAATGTGCTGTTGATTCTCCTGGAGAAGCTTGTCACAGGGCTTTCCTGAGATGAACTCAGCTGTTCTCATTGTAAGAGGAGCTCAGGTCACCACTGTTTGTGAAGATGGCTACAGTTCATTGCTGGGGAGTTCTGGTCCTTACCTATAGCATTGCTCTCCGGATCCAGTGCAGATCTCAGCCAGACGGTAGATCCTTCATCCTGCTGGTGCAGACGTTATAGCTTCCACCATGGGCCTTTGAGTCTTCCCAATGCAAATCTTTGACACAGACTTGCATGAGACAATGCAGTGGGCTCTAGGTCTCCATCTGGACTTGTGCAGGACATTGCTGTGGGATTCAGGCCCTCAGCTGGATTCTTTGAGTCTTCTGGTGTGTGGACAGATTTCTACCACTCTTCTGCATTTGAGTCTTTTGGCAAATATTATAAAATAATTCTATAAATTGTGTGTCTTATATTAAATCTTTTTGTATGTAGAGATGTTAGAGGTGAGATTGGGGGTCATACAGTCAGCCCTAATATGACTACCTTGAAATCCTTGGATATTTCACTAGGAGTGGGCCAGGAGATAGCTCAGTAGAACAAGCGCAGGAGGCATTATTGCTCAGTGGAATGGTACTGGGGGATTTTCCTTGGCTTGAGACTTTCATAGCTGTGAGATGAATTGGGATTATTTTTATAGGATACCTATTTAGTCATTGCATACTGAAATGTGGGTGGTAGATATAGAATAGAATGTTTCTCTCCTTTTTTATTTTTTGGTGGAACTGGGGAGTGAACTCAAGCCCTTGCACTTGCCAGGCAAGCACTTATTCTACTGAGCTATCTCACCAGAGCCTATTTCTCTAGAGCTGTCATTTCTGCTGGCAATATCTAGAAGTATTTTGGTCTCACATGCTGTGGGAAGGTTAATTTTGCACTCATTGAAGTCGTCAGATCTGTGGTAGTACATTATTCTGGGTGTTTTTGCAAGGGTGCTAGATACAATTAACTTTTGAATTTGTAGAGTGAGTAGATTGCTTAAATAAATATGAGCATATGCATTTTGATTATGTTGTGGGCTTTATGAAAGCCATAGAAAGCTTGGTCAGAACCAGAAAGAAGTAAAAGAGAATTTTCTCTCTACCCATGCCTAAGGTAGGAAATCGGTCTGCTGGATTTCCAACTAAAGATTATGAATCTTATCAGCCTCCACAATCATGTGAACCAACTCCCAATGGCAAATCTGTCTGTACATTTCTCTCTAGCTATAGCTACATAAATTATTGGATTTTTTTTCTCTGAAATATTCAGACTAATACATACTCCAAGGCCCAAACAATATTGAAGATCCATATTGCTGTAAATTGTGTCTTGATGTCCCCACAAAGCCTCATGCAGTCATGGTGTGGCTTCTAGGGTTTTCCATTAATTCTTGATCCAATGTTGGGATTATGGGTGTGAGTTCTACACCCTACCTGGCATGGGTAATCTGCATGCAATGTAGGGAGAAATAGAGGCTTGCTAGCTACCCCAGCTGCGGTCCTTCAGTTTGCTGTTTGCTGTGTTCCACCACCATGAATTACTGCCCTCTGCAATATGCCACTCTGTCTTGAAACCAGCCAGGTATGGACTGAAGCCTCCACGAAATGTGAGCTAAATAAACTTTTCCTTCCTTAATTTTGAGTGTTGAGTATTGTGTCCCAAGAGTGACAGACAAGTAACTAAAACACACAAAACAATATTTAAATGCATACTGTGCTTAAAGAACCTTTCATTTCCTTACAGCATCGACTGTTAATTCTTTTTACTTTTGGTTAATTTTGACTAGCTTCTGTAGTTTGACAAGCTGCCCAACTATGCTGTATTTCTTTTGGCCACTGGCTTTTCTTTGTATTTTTAAGATTTGTTTCCTGCTTGCAGTAGGTAAAGACATTCTCCCATTTTGTTTTGTTTTTTCTCAAATTACTTAAATATTAAAATTGTAGGCTGAGTTGCTATGGTGACAACATAGATTCCATCAGGAGAAAGGACAAGCAAGTTAATTCTGTTTTGTTTTCAACAAATGAGTGCAGGGTTAACCTCAGAATATGAAGAAAGCAGATGTAATTTGTGATGTTGTCTACATTTTACCATTTTACTTCATTTGTTTTTTGTTGTTGTTGTTTTTTTTTTTGGCGGAACCGGGGATTGAACTCAGACCCTTGCGCTTGCCAGGAAAGCGCTTATTCCACTGAGCCATCTCCCCAGCCCATCAGATGTAATTTGTACCTGGGTCTATTGTATCTGGAGACACATTCACATGTGCAGGATTAGAAAGTGACTGGTAATGTTCTACTCTACATTGTAGATGCCCTCAGAAGGATGCTTACTATACTTTAAAGCAGACCTAGGTATCCCTTTGGAAGCTTCCTGTTCTTTCATGTTTTCCTGGGGCCACCAGTTACAAACAGTTACAAACAGGCTACAAACAGGCACAGAACCACAGGCATGTGTTCCCCATGGTTCACTGGCCATGGTTTACTATCATTATTTCTTTCAGGTATGTGTTCTCCTGTTCAACAACCATTGTGCATATCCAATTTGTGCCAGTGGCCCTGAGTTGTCTGACAGACATTGCACCTCAGGCCCCTCCCAGAAGCTCTCCGTCCTAGGAGTCAGGCAAGCGAGTGGGTTTAACACTTTCATCTTGCGTGGTCTCAGTATGAAGAGATTCACACTTATGGTGAAGTGTGTGGAAGGAGGAAGTAGCCTTGTATACACCCTGAATGCAGAGATGGCCCCTGTCCCAGCCCTCCAGGGACTCTTCCCTCTGCCTGCACTGTCATCATTCTCATAGAACCCAACCAGCTTGCTCTACATCCCAAGGCTGTGGGGTCAGCTGGGCCAATTATTCACACTGACTCCATCCATATCAATTCCAGCTTTCTGTGTACTCTGTAGAACTCTTTCTTCTGTGGCTCTTCCATGCAGGGCTGGGACCTGATTTACTTCCCTGGAGGTGCCTGTCTTTTGTGGTATTCAACTCTAACCTTTCTCATGTTGACAGGTAGTCATCACATTTTATTCCCTGTAATTAGTCCCCAGAGGAGTCTTTCCATGGTTCCTTGCAGAGCAGAATCTTATCCTCGTGGTCAGAGCTGTGGCTGCCAGGTGCCTGAATTACTATGAGCAAGTGGGCTTGGGGGCCATGGGGGATGGGGGATAGAGCTAGTGGATTGGCCAGGTCAGATCCATTAGACAGTGTGTGTCCATCTGAAGAATCATCACGCTGAAGATTTTTGCAAAGCTACTCTCTGATACCTAATTCGAAATACAGATAGAAGACAGACTTCTGCTGAAAGAAATTATGTGCAAATAAGACTAGATCTAAAGAGAAATGCTCCTCTTGGACTCTTTCAAACTGGATGAATACTTTCACATATTTCCAGTTGCCAGTAGGTCAGGTTTTGTTATCTTCTGAGGTTGTGAATTCATTAGAATAAGCACTCTCACCACCAAAACCAATGAAACCTCTTCTCCCAGGAGGTTAACAGCACTTCTAACCCTTAGTCATTGTTGTTATGGTTTAGAAAAAGAATGACAGCCTGTTCTCAGCTCCCTTGTGGTCAGACCTGAGGCTTTGGAAGGTTATTCAATTAGGTAAATGCTGTACTCATCAGAGACAAATGTGCTCTTAAGAGGTGAGTCACCAGGGCATGACTTGGAGGGGTGCATCTTTCACATTGGCTTTTTCTTTTCCTCTATGCTTCATGACCTTGAGGTGAGCAGCTGTCTTCCATGATGATCCTTCCAGCATGCCATTTCTGTATTAAGGTCATTTGACCAAAGGCTAAAAATGTGAACCAAAATGAACTCCTCATCTTTCAAGCTGTGGTTGTTGGACAGTTCCTCCCAGCAGAAAGCAAGTAACAGAGCCAAGTCCCCTTCTTAGGAGCCATCCCTCAATGTAACTACTTTCTTCCTCTCCTTTTCTGTGGTTCTGATTACCCATGCTAGGCCTTCCCATTCTCTGCCATGCATTTTAGCCTATTATAGCAGTGTGTGTTTTCCAAAGCAATATGTTTTCTTACAGTGTCATTTCGATATCCCCTCCAAGGAGTAGTGGGATGGGCTTATGCTCCTCAATGTTAAGTTTGGGTAGCTCTTTGTGACCGTGTCGGCCAATAGAGGGTAGCACATGTGATTCTGTCTTAATTCCAAGATTCAATCCTAACTCAGTTTCAAAGGCACTAGCCTCCAACTAATCTCCTCAATTAGTTACATAAATGGAGCTGCATGTACAAACATCACATGTGGTTGTTCTGTTTGAAAATTCAATGCAGGTAACAGTTGACAATAAGCAGCACCCATCAAAAACTTGAGCATAGGTAGATGCTATCAATACCATTTTGTTCACCAGCCAAAGATGTTTACAATTGGCTTTTGAGGACCCTAACTTCACTCACTGGGATGTAAACTATTCCTATTTGTAGTTTGCAACAGTCAGCTTTATCACTGCTGGACACAATATCCAATATTCAATTAAAAGACCATTTTAAATTGGCTCATGGCAGTTCATGGTTTTCTGTATTAAGGTAGAAATGCCATGATGGAAGAACACAACAGACTAAAGCTGATCTCTTTGGGAGATCCAGGAAGCAGAGAGACAAAGAGAAGAAAACAGAAGGGAAACACATCTTTCCAGGTCACAAGTGCTACAATTCCTAGCAGCACAATTAGCACTGAACTCATCAGGGGATCAGCCCACTAATGAGGATAGCACCTCTGCCATCAGGTCACTTTTGAAGAACTCCACTTAGGAACATGTGAGACTTTGGGGGGGGATTCTAAATCTAGATCAAAATATGGTTGTTAGCTAAAAGAATTACTAATCTTGAACTGCATGCTCGTATGGAAGCAGTTCTTGATTTAAACTGAATTTTGCAAGGCAGGGTAGCATGACAAAGGGGTATCACAGAAGAGAAATACTTCACATTGGCAGGCAGGGACCATTAGATCTCTTTCTGTTCCTTATATTTTATTCAGGCTATCTGCCCTAGTTTGTGTGTAGCACTTACACCCTCAAACTTAGCCAGGACTATATCAAACCAATCAGTGGATTGGGTTAGTAATCACACACCTCTGATACCAGTACCACAAACTTTAGATCCTGCCATCTCTGAAGAGTTAGGTTGTTAATGATACAATACAATTGGGGATAAATCTTATTACATATGTTAACTAATTTCTGCCTGATTTCTTCAGTGATACCAGTGGCAGTGCTGCCAATGGCTTCTCCAGGATGCATCCCGCTGATATTAAATATACCAATAAAGCTTTTATTACTAGTGGCTAGATAATTTATTGGCATTCTTGATTTAATTACAATTTCAATCTATCTTCCTAAATCTGATAGTATGTTGCTGCTTAACATTTGAGTTTATATTTTTCAGATATTTTATGCATAACATATTTCATCATGTCTATAACCTGAATATCTGAAGCTATTGAGAAATTATTTGCTTTGGATTGTTTCCACTGACCATAGTCATTGGATGCTTGTATACTTTTGCAATCATTGATGTAAATGTTTTCTTCCACTCACTAAATTTAAACTCAGATATGTTACAAGCTTTTTTTTTTCTTTTTCTTTTTTTGTGATACTAGGGATTGAATTCAGGACCTTGTACTCACCAGGCAGGCTCTCACACTGCTGAGCTATCTCCCCAGCCCCACTGAGAGCTTTCAATGTGTCAGAACTCTTAAAAGAGTCTCTCTTAATTACTTCTCTCACTGCTGAGACTAAATACCTAAAAACAAAGTTAAAGGAAAATATGTTTATTTAGCTCACAATCTGTGAAAGTTTCAGTGCATAGTTGGCTGGCTGTAAGACAGGGTGCATGACAGAGGGGCATCACAGAAGAGAAATATTTCACGTTGGCAGGCAGGGACCATTAGGTCTCTTTCTGTCCCTTATATTTTGTTCAGGCTACCTGCCCAAGTTAGTGTGTAGCACTTACATCCTCAATTTTAGCCAGACCTATATCAAACCAATCAGTGGATTGGGTTAGTAATCATGCACCCTTGGTACCAGTACTACACACTCTAGATCCTGCCGTCTCTGAGGAGCACCTCCCCCCATGACTGCAAGAGGCTTTGAGGAGACATGAGTCATAGTCTAATTTTAAGGACTTCAAATTTCACATGCACTGATTATGGTGCTTGACTAACCTTGGGGTTGGTCCTTGCCTAGTGGAATTTCACATTTTATGCTTTTGTTGAAATTTGAAATTGTTCATTTTTTCCACTTTACATATTTGCTTTGAATGTAGAAATCCATATCATATCTTTAGGGTGTTCGTTTAAATGCATTCAAGACCCGACTGTGTTATTTTGTTTTTAGTATGATATATAGCTGGAAATAGACGTCTAAAGACATCATTAAATATAGATGTAGATACATATCTCTCTGTTTGGCTGTATATAGAGATGTTTAATTCATAGTCTATGAAATATAGAGATATTTAACCAACAGTTTATAAAACCCTGTTGTTTAGCTTCAATTGCATCCTTATATCAACAAGGAACACATGGAAGGATTTTGAATGAATTTCACGATGAAAACTCAGACTTCAAATGTTTGTTCAGGTGGATTAGTAAAGAACAAGCATTTTAATAAATAAAAAGGGCATGAGGCTAAAAGTTTGAAAGTCCATAAATTAGAAATTTGATATCAAATTCATTCCCAATGATTTCTTATTCTTTCCTCATAAATTTCTAATCCTACTTTTAGGAGAAGTTGAATTGGTTAATAAAAAATGGATTAAAAACCTCACTTCAAATATTCCTCTACTTTCTGGTCCTTCTACCTCATACAAACTTCAGAACTGTGAAGTTATCAATAATTATCTTCTACACACAGAGATGCTAGATAATTCTCTTTTAATTTTATTGGTATTTTATGCACTAGCTTCTAAGTGTGCATCTGTCTATATATGAGGTTAAACAATTCTTTAACATTTTCAATACACAGGAATGCAAATAGACTAACAAGTCTGTTTGGGGATATATTTAGTTTGTTTTAATTTTAAAAATTATTCACCCTTGATATGTAGTTTTGAATATTTCTGTTCTTTTATTTTCCAGTTTGCTAAAAACAATGAACTGTGGCAATAATGGTTAGGTGACATTTTCCTCTCCATTTCTACTTTCTATGGCTATTTACAAAGAATGACTTTTCACTCATATCAAAACGAATGCACAAACTTTAGATAATTCAGTGGGTGAAATTTAAGCTCTAGGACTTAAGTGTCTTCATCACAGAAGGAAACACTTGACCACGTTTCAGAAAGATGGCATTGTGGGAACAAGAAGGATGAAAAATCAGAGTGGGCTTGGGGTACTGGAGAAACTGTAAACAGACTTGGGATGCTTGCAACTGCTAAAGGATATTCTTTTTATTTTATTATTTATCCATTTTAATGAAAAAAATAAAATAGTAGTGAAGCAGTTCCTAAACAGGTTAGTAGGACAGGTACAATAATTGATACAATGCATATTGTTGTGTTTGTAGTAGTTATTCAAAGGAAAAGATGCAGACATGATATATCGTCTAAAACAATATTAGTGCAAATCTTTCTTCACAATGAATGAACTAAGAGAAAACAGCTACATATCTATCTTATATGGTAGATAGATAGACAAGTAGACAGACAGACAAACAGACAGACAGACAGACAGACAGACAGACAGATAGATAGATAGATAGATAGATAACAAACTGGTTCTTTATTTATATCTCCCTTTTTTGTTTTTTGTTTTGTCAGAGATGGGTGTTCCACTGCGATTAGAGAAGCGGTGTTTGGAGAAGTCTTTAAAGGACATTTTCATACTTGATGCGAGACCAAAGATTGTAGGTACTCGAATTCAGCAAACTAAACCTATATAGTCTAATAGTCCATAATAGTAGAGTTATCAGCACAACTTGTTGATTTACGCCTTTTACAGCTCAGCATATTAATATAGCTTCACTTTTTGTATTTTATTACAGGGTTTACAGGGTCTCACTATGCATATCGGACTCATAATGATCCTCCTGTGTTCAGTCTCCCAAGAGCTTGGATCACAGGCACAAGCAACCACACCTAGTCTCAATCGCCATTTCAGCATGCTCTGGGGGCAGGGCCGGCACACCACTGCACACCAGGGATCAAACCCCGGGACTGTGCATCTGCATAAGCAGGTGCTTTAATCTGCAGAGCTTGCAGAGCAATTTGACTGGCCCTAATATAGCTTCACTTTTAGTACTTCATGGTTATACTTTTCTGCTGGATGATTAAAACCAAATTAAAACAAGATA
>NDGM011052347.1:0-11635 GCA_002564305.1 Octomys mimax | reverse complement strand
AATGTTTAAAAAAAAAAAAAAGCAAGTTGCAATTCTGTTCTTGGCTTTGTGTCTAACACACCTGCAGATCTTGGCTAAGGAAACTCTTTATCTTGAGTAACGACCTTTTCTCTGACACCAGGGTGTGTGTCCTTTCTGAAGACATTGATTGTTGTGCTCGCTCTCCACATGTGTGCACACAAATCATCTCTCCTCTTTGTGTGTTTGCCTCTTTGTCTTTTCTCCTGTTCTGATAAGGATACCATCATTGGATTAAGGCCCACCCAAAAGCAGTACGAGCCCTTGTTAGCTAATTCATTCTCAAAGACCTTCTTTGCAAGTAAAGTTTAACTTGTCTTCTTGGTGGATGCAAATTAACTTACAGCGTCGAACAAGTATTCAACTGAATCACACAAAACAACTGCAATTACTGTTTGTGATCTACAAATATGACAACTTTGTATGATTTAACCAAAAATCCTAATCAAAACAATGTTTGATTTTATTTAGAGTTGTCAATGGCTCTGAGCACTTGCTGAGGAAGAGTTGTGGTAGGTGGGCTTCAGGCCATGACCATTGTGGAGCAGGATTGAGTTTAGAGATTCTGAGAAGTTCAGTGCACACAGACCTCCCATGCTTTGGGACTGATGCCCAGAAGTTTCCCTTTGTTGAAATTATGGAAAGTCCCTTTCAGTCTCTTACCCAAGATCAATACTCTGTTGAAGTAGAATCTTTACTGTGTTGGCAGAATGCAATTGAGAACACTGTAAATATGCTTCAGAGATGACCCTTCCTTTGTCCTTGCTTCCAGGCCCACAATGGATGCCCTACAGCTGGCAAATTCAGCTTTTGCTGTTGATCTGTTCAAACAGCTGTGTGAAAAGGAGCCAGCAGGCAATGTCCTTTTCTCTCCAATCTGTCTCTCCACCTCTCTGTCACTTGCTCAAGTAGGTACCAAAGGTGACACAGCAAATGAAATCGGACAGGTAAGCCCCTATGTTTTGTTCTGATTTTAAGTGGGAATAAAGTTTTTAGAGTCCATAGGAAAGGCCTGCTGAGATTGAGTGTTATGGCTTTTGCAGGGCTATCTATCTATCTATCTTTTTTTTTTTTTTTTTTTGGTATGTGAATTGAATCCAAGAGTACTCTAAAACTGAGCTGATTCTTTAATTTTTGAGACAGGGTCTCACTAAGTTGCCTTGAACTTGAGACCAATGGTCTCAGCCTCCTGAGTAGCTAACATTACAAGTGCAAACTACTGTATCCAGCTCTCTTAATTTTCCAGTGCAAAAGCTCATTGATGTGTCCTACATCCCATGTTGAGAATAGGTGCAGATAGCTATGGAGAACCTGTATATAGGCAGGTGTTCCATTCAGCAGTGGCCTTTAACATGTCACCAGATGCTACTCACCCCTTATATTGTAAAGGTCGAAGGCAATGGCTTTTATCAAGTGCTCCACACAAATGCCCCAAGCAGAGGGTGAATCCAGACCTCAATACTACCCTAGAGAGCAAAGCAGTCCACCTTGTGATGCAATTTACTTACAGCATTGTGCTTTATTTTAGCATACAAGGTCAAGTGCATTCTATGTTAAAATATAGCCATACTTATATTAATACAGAATTAACATTTTAAGTTATTTACCTTTGAGTATTATAGATAGATAAGATGAATGGTTTTCATATTTTTATAATAATCTCAGGGGGCTTGGATTCTCACTGATGAGCATGGACTAGTATAATATTTTACGCACACACACACACATATAGGCATGTGTAGATATTTTAGTTTCCTTTTGGCTGTGGTTGGTTGTCTCACTTTTAAAGTTCTTCTCAGTCTTTGAAATGAAATAATTTTCCTGACTGTTACATTTTAAGTCCTCCTATACTCATGAGTGGTAGGGAAGCATCCTCCTATTCCATATTATTATTATGTTGATTGCTCTAGGTTCTCTCCATAAGCTCATAAATGTTTGAAAAGAAAGCACCTTTTTGAATGCATAAATGTCCAGAAATTATGACCCAAAAGACATTATTTAGGTCAGGATGAGGAATCCATACTTGAAACTGAGCGGGTTTGAAAAAGAAACTTCAGTCCTGTAAGAAGAAACTTCAGTTTTGTCTCCAATTGGAGAAGGAGCAAAAAGAGAGCTTGTTTGTTGGGCTCAGTGGTGTATATCTGTAATTCCAGCTAGTCAGGAGGCTGATGCAGGAGGATTGTACAGGGCCAGTCTAGGCAGTTTAGCAAGTTCCTATCTCAAAAGAAGATGTAACAATACTAGGGATGTAGCTCAAGGCAGAGAGCTTGTCTAGCAAGCATGACAAGTCCTGGGTTCAATTCCCAATGAACAGATAAACAAACAAACCAAAGAAAAGAGAAGGAAAGATCCAGTGGAAACCGAACAGCTCCTGGTAATAGTTGGCTTTCTTACTAGTAATAAGGAAAAATCTCAATACATGCACCTGGCTCCTGAGCAGTAGTTACCTGGGCTCTTTAATTTTCTGGTCGTGTTTACCCTTCATTAGGGATGAGAGTCAGGTACTGGCTTAGGAGCTGATTTGATCCTCTAGTGCTGAGGGTGGGTGACTCACCAGCACAATGTGCCGGAAGGTGGTGTGACCGGTACTCATAATTGCCATTATGAGCTAGGGAACCAGGAGAGAACATCTCATACTGACTTCACGTTTTGTAGTACAGCAAAGCAGAGGAGATGCTGGAGTGTTGGCTGGAGCAAAAGAAAAGGATCAAAAGCCTCCAAATGATAGCATCCTAATTTGAGATGGCTTAGAATATCATTTTAAGACTGATAAGCATACTGCATGTGATAGATTTGAATCCATATGATAATTAGGGGTTTTAAAAAGTTTATGTATTTGGTACAGGGTCTCACAGCACAGCTTGGACTCATAGTGATCCTCCTGTCTCAGCCTCTCCAGAACTGGGGATTACACACCTGCACCACCACACCAGGTTTCTGGGCCTGCTCAGCATGTGGGGCCAGCACAACATGCGGTACTGGGGATTGCACCTGGATCCTTGCATTTGCCAGGCAGGTGCTTAGACCTCTGGCCCCAAGGGTGTTTAAATATTCTTAATTCTCAGAATAACTCAAACAGTAGATAGTAGACCATTGTACAGAAGGGTAAGTGCTGTGGAGATTTGAAGAAGACTGCATTTCTAGTGGGTGTAAAAAGCAAGGCCATCTGACTGTGGCCCTCCCAGCACCTGTCATTTATCACGACTTCCTTTTGTAAGTGATACACCAGTTCATTTGGCACTTGGTAAAGCATATAATGGGGGAACACTCTGGCTAGACGTACCTCTGTCCTAGCATCTCATACCAGTGAGTGATTCTCTCTCTTGGTGTTAATTTCTCTTTTTCTGGTCTTTAAATTCAATAGAATTTGAAATCCACCTTCCTTTTTGCCCCAGTTAGGATTTCCTTCCGCATGCGTCTCAGAAGCATCACTTTGAAGAAAGATCAAAATTTGCCCAGAGTCAACCAGGAATAGATCTTTATGGTGCTTCTCAACTGGGAACAACTTTATCATCCCCCCAACTCCCCAGATATTCGGCAATGTCTGGAGACTGTTTGGTGGTCACAAGGGTACAAGGCTGTTGGCATTTAGGGCAGGGTTGCTGCTAAGCAGCCTACAACATCCAAGACAGTCCCAGTAGGAATTATCTAGCCCCGAAGCTCCATATTGTTTGGTGCTTGTTTTATGGGAACACCTGAGCATGGAGATCCTATTACCAGAGGAGATGGGTGTTACCAGGGTCCACTTCAGCAGGAGTAGCTAATGCTTTTTGGTAATGGACTTTTTCTCTTGACAGGTTCTTCATTTTGAAAATGTCAAAGATGTGCCCTTCGGATTTCAAACAGTTACCTCGGATGTAAATAAACTTAGTTCCTTTTATTCTTTGAAATTAATCAAGCGGCTCTATGTAGACAAATCTCTGAACCCTTCTACAGTAAGTTTTTTAAAGCTATTAGCAGATTAACTTTTTACCACAAGTGGCAGTTCACATTGTTAGATCTACCCTCCTTCTTTTCCATTCCATTTCTAGAATGTTCATGTATGATCTGAAACTTCTTAAAATAAGTCAGTCCTAGTGAAGAGATTGTGTGCAATGGAACTTGAGAGCAGTTACATCTCCTGACATGAAAAAGAGAAGCTGGTGGGCTTCCCTTTTCTTTCTCAAATACTTGTGAACTTCATTCCTCCTCCTACTTCCCTGTGGATGGCATGGAGAATGGAGTAATTAACTTTCTACTAAATGTATCTCTATAGACAAGAGGCTCAAGGCAATCCATGTTTTAAACTTCTTTCTCCTTACACAGCAAGGAGTCCTTTAAGCTCCCCATCTCATTTATTTATATATACAGTATGCTCCTCGAAGTCAGTAAGAAAAGCAATATGAATTAGCAATTTTCATCAGTCATAAACTAATTTTGTTTGTTTCACTGGGTTGGCCAGATAGCACACAAAGTAGCTCCAGTCTTTGTGTTTCAGCTATTTCTTGAAACAACCATAGAAAGAACATTATTGTCCCTTTACCTTGGACCTCAAGGTATATCGTAATATTTTTTAAAACTCTATTTGAGATACATAATCAAAATTTTAGATTAAAAAGACGTTTCCTGTCTAGTTTAGTAATACAGAGTTGATTCAGCTTCTGTGTGTATGGTCATAGTTTAAAGTTTATGAAATTTAAAGCTAGTCTACTGGATAAGTAGTTTACCACTACATTACAACTTTCTGTAATAGGTATTTGTTCTTGTGGTTGACATCCTTTGAGGATACAAGTCGCTTGATATTGTGATTTTATTCTTTTGGCTTGAACACACATATAAACAACCATTTTGTTTCAATAACCACCTGGGAAATTAAATAAAATTGAAATGAGAGCTGGTGCTGGGTAGGAAAAATGTTTAAATGCTCCCTCATTGATCCTTAAGGAGATGCCTGGTATGTTTTTGTTGCAGAGAGGACAATGGAGCCCTCATCTTGCTGAGGCTTTCTGACCTTCTTAGGTGGCGCTGGCTCTCAGTGAATGGCAACAGTTAGTTCCATGGTTGGATTCACTTAATTGGTTAGGGCTGAGGAGGCTCAGGAGCAATTCAAGGAGCCCCAGGCTTAGGAGTAAGTGACATGACATTCAATTTGTGTATTGTTTGGCTGAAGTTCCAATTCAACATTTGGAATGTTTTCAACCAAACTAGGACTCTGTAAGCTTTTTTAAAGACTGATTTCCATTGCTTTTGTTGGTATTTAGCACAAATTAGCTGAAAATTTACTAGCTAATTGTATAAACCACTGTGTTTCAAGAAGGGGTGCCTACATCAGAACCACCTGGATGTTTCTTAAGAGTAAATTCTAGACTCCAGTTTATTCTCTCTTCTTAATTAAAAGAAATTATTACAGTAAAACATGGTGCTACTACCCCCCTCACAATATTCCTTCTTGTTTTAGTCCCATAGTTTTTACCACTTTTTGAAGAGTTCTGGAACTCTTTTTTCTTTCTTTTCCCTCTTCCCCTCCCTCTCTCTCTCTCCTTTCCTCCCTTTTTCTCCCTCCCTCCTTCTCTTTCTCTTTCCTTTCCTCTCTCACTGTCTCTACACTTGATCTTAGCCAAAAGTCCGAGAAGTGATCACTCTCTCTCTCTGTCTGTCTGTCTCTGTCTCTGACTGTTTTTCTATCTCCCTCTGTACATTTTCGATACATAATGAGTGCCTTCACCCTCGAAAGTTGCTGCACATACATATTCCATTTTAATCCTGCTGATCCTCTAAACTAAAATTAGTGCTGATGAGATTTAGGAGTTTGTAATTAAAATAAGCTTCAGGGTTAGAACTACTAATATATTCTCTGTTGCACTATGTTTCAAACTTTAATGTGTGGATGAAACACTTGGAAATCTTTAAAATGCAGTTCGATTCAGTAGGTCTGGGATGGGGCCTTAAAGTCTTCATTTCTTACAAGATCCCGAGTGACACTGTGGCTTCTAATGCTTGGGCTATATGTACATTGAATATCAAGGATCTGTAGAACATTTATTTTAGTAAAGACAAAGAATTTCTGCAGATGGTTCTCTTTCATGTGCACTTCATCTATCTATCTATCTATCTATCTACACTTTTGAAATTGGAATTCCTCATAATTGTGTGTATTTACCATAGTGTATCTTTTGTTTTCTTTAAAGTATACACTAAATTGATGAGTGCATCTAATAGTTGAAAATGTCTTATAATTGAAGAAGTACAATTGTGAGTGCAACAAAATTTCTTATTTGAACATGAGGTTTCAATTTATATTGTTACTAATTCTTAAAATATATCCATAGCAATAGATTTTTAAAAATTCTTTTGTTAGAACAGAGTAACAATGCTATAGCTTGATTATAAATCTTAAGTATTTGGTGACTTTATGAATTGGACAATTTTCAGGAATTCCTCAGCTCTACAAAGAGACCATATGCAAAAGAATTGGAAACTGTTGATTTCAAAGATAAACTGGATGAAACGAAAGCTCAGATCAACAGCTCCATTAAGGATCTCACAGATGGCAAGTATCCTTCACTTGTTATGCTATAAATGGCTAAGTAAACAGGGCCTCCTTTCTCATAAATCCTTGATCCAAGCATTAGAAAACTGAACATCTGGAGGACTTGTTGGGTAGTATTTTTAGTACACGAGCTAAATTCTTGCCTGTCAAGCCATGTCAACAACTTGAGTTGCTGGGGATGTCATGTATGGTCTCATCACTTGGCAGAAACTGCTGGCGCTTCAGTTTCAGTCTACTTTGTCTTACTGTCCCTGGAGCTGCCACAGGCCCCACAGGAGCCCGAGACGGGCCTTACACAGGATGGCTGGTGGCAAATCGTGAGGCCAGTTTTTAACTCTGGAAATGGAAGGATGGGTATCATTTGGTGATACCAGAGGTCTCTTCCAACTCAAAAAATCTGCAGGTTTATTAAAGAAAAAGGTTTTAAATAAAAAGGTATTAAATAAAAATGTAGAAAAATTAGACTAATAAAAATGTAGAAAAAAAAAAGCTGTAGTTGAGGGCTAGCCAGATAGCTCAGTGGACTAAAGTGCCTGCTTAAGCAGGCACAGGGACCAGGGTTCAATCCTTGGCATGCCGTGCAGGCCCTGCCCCCTGGGCTCGCTGAGATGGCAAATGAGACTGGGTGTGGTGGCATGTGCCTGTAATCTCAGCATTTGGGAGGCTGAGAACAGGAGGATCACTACGAAACCGATATGTTTAGTGAGACCCTATAAAACAAAACAAAACAAGACAAAAAACTCAGTAGTGGAAGCTTGTCTTTGGTCCCACAACTCCTCATGCTGATTTGCTGAGAGTCTGGAGTCTCTTGATAGGTACACGTTCCCACCCCCTGCTTAGTGCTGCCCTGGGCTTCTCCTTGCCTGCTCCCTTTTTCCATTAAAATTCCCTGTGAGTCATCTGCCTTGATTGAAAGGAACTGGAACTAAGATGATTTGCATTCTAATCAGTGACTAAGTCTCCTTTTCTGGGGGATATGTTTATGCTAATTGTGTACCCAGGTGCTTGCTTGGGAACTAGCTGACAATCATGAAGGACTGAAGCATATGGTAGAGGCTGCTGGCCCTGGAGAGAAATACTTCTCATGTATTTCTTGTGAGCTCACAGGGGGACATACTTTTGAATGATAAAGTCCACATATAATCAACAAGAACTTTGGAATTCTTAGGATCTAGGTTCAAATCCAAGCATTTCCACTTATGGACAAGGATAGAGATGGAAACTCAATTTATCAAACTGTAAAATGGGGCATATGTGCCTCAGTTACTCTTCTCTCATTGCTGGGACAAATACCCGACACTCAAATTAGGGAAGGAAAGATTTATTTAGCTCATAATTACTGGAGGTTTCAGTCCATATTCAGCTGGGTCCAAGGCAGAGCAGCACATAGCAGAAAGCAAACTTTCATGGCAGGGGCAAAGAGCAAGAGCTCAAAAGGGGAGTAGGAGCAGCTCAAGCAGCTAGCTTCTCTTTCCTCCTTACATTGAAATGCAAATTACCTGTCCCAGGGCTGGTGTCACATCCACACCCACAATAATTAATCACAAACTCCAGAGGCCACCCCAAGATTGCATGAGTCTTTGGGGGGACACCTATACACAAACCATAACAATGTACTACATGATTTTACCAGGCCGCAAGGATAAAATTCAATAGTATATACCAATAAATGGCAGCCATACATATATTTGCATATACACACATGAATACATGCATACACATCTGTGTCTATGTTATTGGAATAAAGCTTTTTTGGCTCTATCTGTGAAAACAAAACTTTGATGGGTATAATACCAGGATGAGCACAATTAAAATTAAAAACATAAAGCAACTTCTGCTTATGTTGCTGTTATAGTTTAAGTTTTGGAATTTCTAAGAAACTATGTTTTCTCTCAAAGAGATTTTTATTTTAAAGTCTCAATTTATGTAAGGTTTTGGAGTAGAGAATGTAGGTTGGTGAAGAGACTTCTCAGTTTGGAAATGAAAGCTTAGCATTTAAACTGAAGCGCTGCCACTTACTGGTGCCTGTGCTTGTTTGCTCTTCCAGTTTCTTCAGTAATGCTATTATGTATTTGATACCTACAGCATTGGGTGGACCATTTACATAATTTTCAGTGTCCAGTGCAGAAATGAAAATGCAGGGCACTTTTTTAGAAATTTTGGTAAACATTTTTAAGATAGTGCCAATAGAACATTAAACCAAGTGCAGGGCTTTTGCATACTGATCCGGGCTTATGAGATGGACCTTGAGGATTAATAGAAAAATCAGAAAGCAAGGAAATGAAAAGTCTTTGGAAAACACGAGGTACAATTAAGTATAATGAGATCTTAGTATTAAGGGGCTGTTACCATTGAACTCTAGCTTGTGGTGATCACAGTTGACCTTGAGGCTAAGGTCAGGCTCCAGCCTGCCTGCAAGGAGTGGGCAGGAATGGGGGCCTTCAGGTAAAGGGAAACATTATCTTTACACCTTTTCTAGCTGGGTGAACTATGACAGCTCTTTCATCTCTCTGAGCCCCAGTTTTCTCAATGATACAATGGAAATAATGACTTTTACCTTACAGGACCATTGTAGAAAAATATGAGAAGGTGTAGGTAAAAATGCTGAGCACAGAACTAGGTTTTTTTTTTTTCTTTTTGGTACTAGGTATTGAACTCAGGGCCTTGCATTTGCCAGGTAAGTGCTTATGCTGCGGCACTATCTCCCCAGCCCAGAACTAGGTTTGTAGAAAGCCATTGAACATATATTTTTTTGCTTGGAAGGGCAGGCTTTGAGTCAGAAAGACCTGATTTCTCATCTTGGGTCTCTCTTTGGTAAGTCTGGTGTGGTCAAGCAAGAGAGAAAAGTCCTGAAATTGTACGGCCTATGCTACAAGGCCCTGTGTGCTGTGGCTCTAGGCAGCTCATGCCCAGTGAATGAACATGTGCACATATATCAGATGTAGTTTGGAAGGATGACTCTGCTATTTGTGGTTTTCTAAAATTGTTTGCAGGTCACTTTGAGAACATTTTATCTGACAACAGTGTGAGTGACCAGACCAAAATCCTTGTGGTTAATGCTGCCTACTTTATTGGAAAGTGGATGAAGAAATTTCCTGAATCAGAAACAAAGGAATGCCCTTTCAGAGTCAGCAAGGTATGCAGCAGCATGCAATAATCCAACGATCACTACTTTGATTTTGTTTGTATTTTAATATAGGGTCTACAGGGTCTACAGGGTCTCACTATGTAGATCAAACTTGTAGTGATCTGCTTGTGTTCAGCCGCCCAAGAGCTGGGATTACAGGTGCATGCCACGCCCAGTCTCAATTGCCATCTCAGCGTGCCCCTGGGGCAGCAGGGGTGGGGACGAGCTGGCATAGCATGCAGGAGATGGAATCCTGGTCACTGCGCTCTGCCTAAGCAGGCACTTTAATCCACTATTTGGCTGGCCTTACTTTGATTTTTTAATTAACTAATTTTTTGTTTTTTCAATTTTAATTTATTTTTATTAGTATATGTTTGCAGTTCTTATGATTACATTTATAATAGGGAGTTTGTGACACATCTTAATTATTTTTGGTGCCCTCTCCAATCCCTCCCTGCTGCCTCCGACTCTTGTTCCCTTCACCACTGGCAAAAGCTCTATTTCTACTTTGTTCCCTTCACCACTGGCGAAAGCTCTATTTCCACTTTCTTAGGTCTAGAGTAGGGCGCAGCTGCTTGAAGCATTGGTAGGTACATAGATGCACCCTACTCCAAACTAAAGAAATTATGGCAATGGGGGTGGGGGGTTTAGTAGAATTCATCCCAGTGAGGAAGATGAGGGCATAGAAATTTTTAGTAAGAAAGGAAAATAAATGAAAAGAACATAAACCAAGTCTCATCAGAGGCCTTTGAGTTGTTATGAAGCCTTGGTCACTTAGGCATTTTATTCCTGACAGACTTCTTTATAATCTCATTTTTTTCACCTATTGTTAGGGAAACACATGCTCTGGTTGTTTTGATTTGGTATTTCTCTTACAGTGCAGGACACTGAAGGCAGAGCTTCAAAAACGCTAAACCAGTGCTTCAGCAGTGATCTTGATAGCTTAATTTATGATTTATAAGATGCTTAGAAGCATTTGCTGGCTGTGAAGAAAGCATAGCTTACTCACCTGCATCACTGGGAATTATTATAGGGGAGAATTAGAAGCCTCTTTTACAAGACTGTCTCATTAATGCCGTTGATGTGAATATTTAGAAACTAAGTGGTAGATACAAGTAATGTCCTCTTCCATAAATTAAACCAAAGAAGCAAGATTAGAAAATTGGCCCACTTATCGGCGAACTATGACAATTCAGGGATCTATATGGAATGGGACTTGGTCTTCAGTGATGTGATGACTTGTGTTAAGAACAACCCTAAGGCAACCCTTCTTATGCCACAGAACTTGAAAAAAGCTTACTTACCTAGGAGCTTTTGGGCATTCATTTAATTTGTCAAGTTTCTCCCAAAACCTAGAGTACCTGGGACCAATCACTTATTTTTCCCAAATATACTAGAACTTTTTAAATGCCAGAATCTGTAGGGAAAAAAGACCAACACGATACAAAGTTAGAGGGACTGGCTTCCATGCTTCTTTCTTTCTTCTCCAAATACTTTTTATTTATGCTATACCTACTTCCAAACTTACTTTTCTCAGTAGAATCTGTTTGTCTTGACTAGGTCCTCTCCTAGTGGATGGGTTTTATAATAGCAGGGACCATGACTTATTCATCTTAAGGTATGGAGTTTCTTGCCACATTTTGTACACAGGAACTAGGGATCTAAAATTTTCTTGAATGAATGATTGGTTGATCTTCAAAGGTCAGTTTGATTAAGAGTCAATGTCAGACAAAATCTGATTGGCCTTTATTGGGCATTTTCATTGAGAGAGGACAACCTTACTGACTCAGAATATTGAAGAATGGTAGAGAGACATGGGGGTCCTTCTCTAGTCCTCTCTTGCCAAGCTTGGCTTCCTGACCTCAGTGGTCTTCTAAAGCTGACCTCTAGGGACAGGACTGGCTGTGAGTGCTGGATGTGTATCTGAGACATAGAAACACACATTAGGTTCTTCAGATTCA
>NDGM011052346.1:0-31274 GCA_002564305.1 Octomys mimax | reverse complement strand
GGGCCCTTAGCCACTGCGCAGGGAGGACTCCGTGGCACTCATGCTGCCACACGCTGTGGGACTGCCATCTCTACCCTCCAGGACACCTCCATGGCCCCAGGGGCTGTGAGCACCCAGCCCCGCCCCTGACCGGTTCCCTGATGGTTCCCCTGGGTGAAGTTCATGCGGACGGGAGCGACGTGGGGCCCATGCGCTCCTTTCACGCCCGGTGGTAGTGGGTCGGAGGCCCGCACCTGTCGGCCAGTTCCTGGGCGATGAGCAGGTGCCGCAGGTGGAACTCAGCGGCGCGCTCGTAGTCCCTCAGCAGGGTGTAGGTGTTGCCCAGGCTGTAGCAGGCCTGCGCCTCCACCGCCTGGTCCCTCAGCTGTCGTGACAGCTGCAGCGTCTTCCTGCAGGGTGGGCAGAGCATCAGCCCAGGCAGACACAGGGAGGGTTGCTGGTCCCTTCCACGTGACGCCAGGTGCGCGCGAGGTGCATGGGGGAGGGGGCCTTGCAGGTCCAGGACCCACCCTGGGGTCTCTCTGTATCCTCATCCTCCAGTGGCCAGGACAAAAGCACATGGGTCCCTACAGACATGGAGCCCTAGCGTCTTGCTGTGCAGGGGTGGGGGGCTTGGGGTTTGTGTGCCCAGGATGGCCATGCCCACCACTCAGGGCCTGAGATGGGGGTGCAGGATTCTTGGCAGGGCCTGGTCCTGACAGCCCTGCTCCATGGGCAGGAGGTCCAGTGAATTACACAAGCTGGGGATGCCTACAAATTGCACCTGTCTGGCCTTCCCAGGGCAGTGGAGAGCCCCCCTTGGCTTCGGGGAGCCCTGCTCCTCCCCTTCCCGCCCCCACCAGGAGCCTGGGGGCCGCCTACTTGTAGTACTCCGCAGCCACGTCGAAGCACCCCAGGAAGATGTGCGCATTGCCCAGGTTGCTGTAGGCCCTCCTCTCGGCCGCCTTATCACCAAACTCCTTAGCAATGGCCAGGCGCTAAAGAGAGAGACCAAGCTGGGGTCACAGAGCAGCCCTGGGCCCTGGCAGGACAGGCATGTGCTGTCCTCTGCCCAGGCCGCCTACCCCATGACTGACTATTGGGGGGCAGACGGGAGCCCCAGAATCCAGTGCAGGTGAAACAGGCAGGCGGGTCCCCACTCCTGCCGGGCCACTAGAGTCAGCGGGGTCGACCCCGATGCAGCCCACCCGAGGGCAAGCCTGCACGTGCACACCTCTCTGTGGAAGGTCGTAGCCTCTGTGAAGTTGCCCAGCAGATACTGGGTGTTGCCCAGGTTGCCGTAAGCGCGGCCCTGCGCCGCACGGTCGCCCAACTCCTTCACCAAGCACAGGTTCCTCCTGGGGGCAGATCTGGGTGAGCCCCGCCCCCTCCACCCGCGCAGCCCCGCCCCCACCCCACGGAAGGTGCAGGCGCTGACGTCTGCAGAGGGTACGGAAAGGGGGCGGCTGGACGGGCTCCTGGGCTCTGGACTGGGTGGCTGGGCTTTGGTGACGCCTGACAGGTGTGACTGGGTGGGGAGCAAGGGTTTGGCTGCGTGGGGGTCCCTGTGCCTGCGGCTGCCGCGCATTGCCATGACCCGCCCAGCTCTGCCGGGCCCCACCTGCGCACAGCGCCCACTTACTCGTAAAACTCAGAGGCCTTGCACAGCGTCTCACGCACGTCAGGCGGCAGGTGCCCTGGGTCTTGTGCCGAGTTCCAGCACAGCTGCTTGCCCTTGGCGTGGTACACATTGCCCATGTTGTACAGCGCCCTGGCCTCCCCGACCTGTGGGCGGCATGGGTGTGCCTTGAGGTTCCCCCACATGCCCGTGTGCCTATCCCCTGGGCTGCTGTCCTGGGCCAAGGAGGGGGTGGGGAAGCCTAGCCCCTCCCCTTGCCCACTGCCTGCTGGGGTGGTGGAGGTGTCCAGGCCCTCAGCTCTGTCCCTAACCCTAAGGATGGGGCACCCGTCCAGCTGGCCTCTGAAACCCGCAGACTTTCTGCCCCTGGACCCTGAGAGGCCGAGGGAGTGAGGACATGCGGTGGGCAGTTTGGACAGATGGGACCCAGCCCTGCAAGGCCTGGGACTCCTGTCGCTGGGGTTACCCTATCTCCCCACCAGCAGGGGGCATGCAGTGGGGCTCAATCTGGACACAGCCAGGGCAGGGTGGGAAGGGCAGGCAGCCAAGGAGGTGGGGATGGCCACCGTGCTTTCTGCCTCCTCCGACAGCCTACCTTGTCCCCCTGCTCCTGGGCAATGTCCAGATGCCGCTGGCAGCAAACCACAGCCTCGTCGAATCTGCCCAGGACCTTGAGTGTGTTGCCCAGGTTCCCACTGGCCTTGGCCTCCCCCATGCGGTCTCCAATGGTCCTGGAGGGCAGGAAGGAGTTAGGGGCCAAGCTGGGGCCTATCCATCCCCTGGGCGACACTGAGTAGAGGGCCTCGGGCAGGGGTGGGCCTGGGCTGAGGGCAGCCGCGGGCTAGAGTGCCTGGCTCAGGGCCACTTCCTCTGCTGGGCCAGGCTGGGGCAAGCCCCCTGCCCAGTGTTAACCCCATAACTTAAGCAGTGAGACTGCAGACCCCAGGTCCAGTGCTGCGGACAGACTGGAGGTCATGACGGGAGGCAGGGAAGGGACAGGGCACGGCCGAGGAGACTCTGGGGAGCCTAAGGGTGGGGCCAGGGATGGGAAAGTGTGGGAAGGAGGCTGTAGGCCTGCAGAGCTTGTGCTGGGGGTGGGGGCTGGCCACACCACTGCAGAGTGAAGGGGGAATAAGAAAGGAGCCAGAGTCCCAGACACGGAAGGGGTGGTGAGACAAACAGATGGATGGGGCAGACAGACACAGAGCCTTGGCCATGTCCACACTCCCATGGACAGACACAGCTGGCTTGACTTGGCCACTAGTACCCTCCCAATCCTAGCCCTGGCTCTCTGGGCTGGGCAGCCAGCCATTCGGCCTTCTGGCCGTCCACTCCCAGGATGGGCCGGGCGCTGATGCTCACCGGGCCAGCAGCAGGTCATGTCTGTGGAACTGCAGGGCGCGGCCGTACTCCTTCAGGTAGAAGTAGGCATTGCCCAGCTGGCTGTAGATGGCGCTCAGCGTCTTCAGGTCCTCTGTGCCCACCTGCACTGCCGCCTCAAAGAAGGCCACGCCTGCCTTGAAGTCCCCCGCCTTGCACAGCCGCTCGCCCTCCAGAGCCAGCTCCAGGCATGAGGCCTCCATCCTGGGGGAGACGGGGGTCACGCCCGGCCCACCTGGTCGCCTTCCATGATGCACCATAGGCCTAGGCCATCACCTGCACCCTGGCAGGCACTGCACACAGCTCACCTCTGCCGCTGCCACCAGGGCCAGTGCGCTGGACAGAGGCACTAGTCGGGACCACAGGAGCCCTTTGGCCGCCACGCCACACTCAATTTTGGCCAAGCCTGGGGCAGGAGCTACCTACCACCCCATGCCCTTCCTCTATATTGGGTGGCACAGGCTGAGGGGCTGCCACTCTGTGTGCCGTGGCACCCTGGTCTGGACTCTCCACCACCCACCAGGGAAGGCCCAGGGTCACAGGGCAGGATCTGATCCTGGGCAGGACCCCACCCTCTAAGCAGCTGTCTGCTCGCCAGGGAGTTTTGCTAGGTAGGGTGGCCTGTCTACCCACTGTCCTGTGGGTGCCACAGACCTCGGTGCCACTGCTCTGCATGGAGGCTCTGAGAGCCAGGCCCTTCCTCCTTGGGCCCTGCTGGCCTGGGGACCTACACCTTGTCCTTTCCTGGCAGTGTCACCTCCACGGCCCACAACCTCAGGGCTCCCTGCATGCACTCGTGGAGCCCTCCTCAGAGCAGGGCTGTGGAGCTGAGCAGCTCTTTCTGGGGGAGTGCAGTAATCCCTGCTCAGGTCAAGGCGGGTCTGGACTGGGGGTGCTGGGAGCACAACACCCCGCACCAAGGACCTGGGCCATTGGCCACTGCCTATGCAGTGCCAGCTGGGCCCTGCTCGGGGTGGCACCTCCTATGGCCATAGGTGTCTGCCTGGCCTCCCTGCCAGAGGCAGAGGGGATGGCATCCACCTGGGCACATGGCCGGGCACTGCCCACCGGGACTCAGAGCCTCAGGCAGACAGCACACATGGGCACTGTCATAGCTCAGGTGTGCGAGTGACCCCAGAGTCCCTGGCTTGCGGGCAGCGGGCTCCTCGCCTCCACAGTGGACACTGTGGAAGGGGCTGGGGATCCCACCACCTCTGATTCCCCAGAGGCTAGCAGAGCTCCTGGGGTGTGGCAGTCAGGGATGAGGCCTCTCCACCTGTAGCCACCTTCCCCGCGAGGCCTTCTCCTCTGGGGAGTGTTGTCCAGATGCCACATGGGTAATAGAGCCCAAGGTCACCATGGCAACCAGCCACAATACAGCCCCACTCCGATGGCCAGGGCCATGCACAGCTTTCTTAATTAAAGCCTGTTTGTCCCTGCCCAACTGCCTCTAGACAGTGGACATGCCTCCTTGCCACTGTCCTTCGAGGACGTGGTGTGGCTGGGGACAATGTGTGGACTCAGAACAAAGGAGGCTTGTGCTTTGGGAAGGGCCTGGGCCAGGGGCTCAGGAAGGGGTGCAGGGGCCTTGCTGGCCAGGGAATCGTGCAAGTGTCCAGGCCAGGAGCCCTCCCGAGGTGCTAGAGCAGCCGCCACTGCCCGCTGGGCTGGCCCACCTCTTCCTCCGCACGTTCCTCATCTTCTGCACGTACAGCCAGAGCTCCAGGCCCACAGGCAGCAGCAGCGGCCGCGGCCGGGGGGCGCCGTACACCACCTTGCACACGGCCTTCTCTGCCAAGCTCAGGGCTGGCGGCTGGCCTGCCATGGCCAAGGCTGGCAGCAGTGGGCTGCAGCTTCTCTCCTGCAGCCTTAGGATGCCCAGTCCTCCAGACCCAGGGAGGAGGGCTGAAGGCTCAGCAGCCTCGGTTTTGGAAGACTGGGACAGGTGCTCTGGGGCCACCGTCCCCAGCCTGACCTGGATTAAGAGATCAAGGGCAGCACAGAGGTGCAGAGGCCCATGACACTGATGGAGGCGGGGCAGGGCTGGTGCATAATCCTCTCCCTCCCGTGTAGGCCACTGCTCACCCTGCATTACTGCCAATGCCTTGGGATGCTTTTATGTGGGTCCAGCCCTGCTGCCAGCTCTGTGCCTGGGCCCAGTGCTTGGGAGGCCAGGCTGCCCACAGGGTGCGGAGTACCCCCTGCAGTACCTGCCTGGCACACTGGAGCCTGAGCAGGGACAGAGAAGCTGGGTTCTGGGTGGGGTTGGCACCTGGCCCCTCCTGTCCTCTCTGGACCCCATGTCCAGTACACCGCTCACCTGGCCCAGCCTGGCCCGACTGCTACAGCCCAGCTGGCCCCAGGACAGCTCTGGCACAGAGCAGGCTGCACTGACACAGGACACAGAGCCTGCGACACCGCCGCCTGCCTGGCCATCCAAGGTGAGCACCAGGCCCCAGGTAGCCAGCATGTAGGTCTCATGGGTTAGCCCAGGCCACCCCTGACCAATGGGACTATCCCCAAACACCCAGAGACTGCTCTCCTCCTCAGCTCCCTGCTTGACAGCCCAAGGAAGCTGAGTGTGGGACCCTCCAGAGCCTGGGTAGGACACCCCAGGGCAACAGGGTACACTGGGTCCAGCTTCAGGGCCCCCAGCTCATGCACCCAGGGCCACCAAGAAGCTGGGGTGGGTCTTCAAGGCTGAGGAGCTAAGTGAGGGGGGCAGGCTCAGAGCCAGCAGAATGGTGGGGAGGGCACTGTAGCCAGAGGCCAGCTTATAGCAGTACCCCAAATGCTGCAGGCCCTGGTACTCCCTGCTCCTGTTCAGGCTGGCCCACAGTCTACTCTGGGACAGCTTGGGTCAGGGTAGGGCAAGGCCTGAGCTACCTCCTCCTGGCTAGACCCTGGCCAGCTCTGCAAGCCACCCTGTCCTCCCTGTCCCTCCACAGCACACTGTGGCCTTGGCGACCTTGCCCCACTGGTCACCTGTCAAGGTGCCCAAGTGCACCAGGCATCCCAAGAGATTGCAGCTGCCTGGGCTGGGTGATCTGAAGCTCCGGGAAGGCCTGTACACCCCTAGGGTGCTCAGAAAGCCCACCCTCAGGTCCACTGGGACCAGAGGCGAGACGCAGGCGCCCTCCTTAGAGCTTCTGGAATCTGGGCCTGGCTCTGCTCTTTGGGCTAAGGGGATGCCAGGCCAGCCCAGGGCCTCTCCAAGTGTCCTCCACGTGCTGTCCCGCCTCAGGGCACCTGAGGTGGGCTAGCCTGGCACATCCCCATAGAGCCCCACGGCCCCATGTTCTGTGGATGGCTCACAGGGTGTTGGCTGTGGTCAGCCTGAGACTCTCTCAGGGGCTCAGCGGCCCCCTGTCCTGCACAGCTGGCCGACCCCTCAGTAAATGCCATTCGCGAAGCCCCCACCCCAGGCGTGTGACCTCAACTTCTTGCCTGGGATTTGCTGCCTTGGTAAGCTGAAGCACTGCTCAGCTACTAGGCAGCAACTGTCTCCCTGCTCCCTGAAGGAGAAAGACCCTGTCCCTAAGAGGAATCCGTCCAGCCTGACTGCCCCGCCCCAGGGTCCTGACCCAGGTCTACTGCCCCAGCCCCTGGCAGGATGGCTCCCTGCGCCTCTCTCCACAAAAGGTGGCCAGTGCTAGACCACAGTGGCCAGGAGCCAGGGCGCCGTATGCCAAGGTTCCTTGGCTACCTGCCAGCGTCTAGGTCAATGGAGTGGCCAGTGTGGCTGCTGTGGCCACCACATCCTGTGTGCCCACCACCAGGCGCTGGTAGCAGCAGTGTCCCTGGGGAGCCATCATCCCATAGTCCCCCACCCGCCAACACTTGTGAGGTCTTCGGACCCTTTGGCTCCACAGCGTCCATGCCTGGCTGGGTCAGCTGTTGGTCCCTGGGTCTGAGTCCTCACCTGCCCTCTCTGAAGTACAGGAGCAGGGCAAACTCTCAAGACCCCATTCACAGTCACCCCACAGAGCGCACCAAAGACCCCTTCAATACCAAGGGCAGGGAAGGCAGCATAGTGGAAGCAGGAGTCACTGGTGGGGACAGACCTAAGGGTCACCAGTCCTGGGGAGAGCCTGGGCCAGGAGACAGTCTGGGAGGCACTTGGTAGGGACCTGTCAAGGGCTGGCCCAGGTGGGTCCAGAGGGAGAATGTGGTGCGGGTCCGTGGGGAGCCCCTGGTTCCTTCTGACAGAGCTGGTCTCTTGCCAGGCTGGTAGGGTGTTTGGCTGCTGGCCCAACGGGTCTGGGAGGCTAGGCGAAGAAGCCAGGCCCTGCCACTCAGGCCCCCATCCCAAGGCCCTGCTGAGCCAGGGGCCTGTGCTGACCCCACCCTGGCCCTGCTGCTTCTGGCTCCCAGTCCCCTCCAGCCCAGATGGGAAGCAGTGTGGGTCCTTGGAGGCTCACAAGGCACCCCTGCCCATCTCAGGGTGCTGTTCTGGCACAGATGCTTCCTCGAATCAAAGCCCCTCCAGGTGAGGCTGTGGTATGGGTCCCCCAGAAGGTGCAGGACACCCTGTCCCCCGGGTCCCATGAGCCCAGAGGCTACAGGACTGGCTCCCATGTCATAGCTGACTTTGGTGTTGGAAAGGGACAGGTGACAGACACATGGATATCTTGCTTTCCTGCCCCAGGGACCCTGCTGGATCTGATGCCAGGGGACCCTACCCACCGCCCCTGGCCACTCCTGGCCACTCTGTACCCTCCGTATCTGCCCAGCTGCCAAAGCCAGTTCTGTCCAGGAGTAGACTTCCAGGCCACTGAGACCAGCGGCGAGGTGCAGGGGCCCCCCTTAGAGGCTCCTGGAATCTGGGCCTGGCTCTGCTCTTTGGGCTCAGGGGATGCCAGGCCAGCCCAGGGCCTCTCCAAGTGTCCTCCACGTGCTGTCCCGCCTGAGAAGGCTCCCTGAGGTGGGCTTGCCTGGCACATCCCCGTAGACCCCCAGGGCCCCGGGCCCTGCGGATGGCTTACAGGCTGTTGGTCAGCCTGAGACTCTCTCAGGGGCTCAGCTGCCCCTGTCCTGCACAGCTGGCCGACCCTTCAGTAAATGCCATTCGCGAAGCCCCCATCCAGAGGGGTACTCCTGGGGACCTCCAGTCTCCAGCCCTTCCTCTGCTCAGCCCAGCTCTGACCCTGAGTCCACACAATGGGGGCTGTGTCTCCGGCATGGGACAGAGCATGGCGGGGACACGAGCCTCATTGGTGTGTTGGGACAGCAGGGCTGGGGAAGCCCTCAGGCCTTGGGGTGGCCAGAGGGAAGGGAGCAGTGGTTCCTGAGTCAGGGCCACGGGGCCATGGCAGAGCATGGCCTGCCTCAGCCTCTGCCTGGAGTGGTCATTGAGGATCACTCACCAGCCCTCAGGCCCGCTCGGCTCCGCCTGCCTGAGGTTTGAACAAACTGGCAGCACCCAGTCCACTCGGGGAACGAGGTGCTGCAGCCATCCCAGGGACCACCTTGGGGAGCACCCTCCATGGGAGTCACAGGCAGGTAGGTGTCACCTAAGCAGAGCCGCCCTGACATCCCCAGCCACCAGGTCACCTGTGGTCTGCGGGAACACAGGTGTCTTTGCCGGCAGGTACACGCCCACCTGGTGGAGGCTCCTGTCCCGGTCCTGCTGGCCTGGGCCCCTGGTGGCTGGCAAGGGGGAGAGCCCCAGCTGTGACTACAGCCATGCCACTCCTGCCTGGGGTCCCAGCAGTGCCAGGCTAGAGAGGGGCCTGTGGGCAACAAGCTCTGTGCTGTGCCAGGCCCTGTGGCCAGCGGAGCTAGAAGGAGCCTCGTCCCCTTCAAATTGCTCTGGAAGGGGCCGAGGGCAGAGCCTGTGTGCTGCTGCCCGCCGCGCCTACGGGAGCCGCGTCCTGGTCACGCTGCGCGCCACCACTGTGCCACCGCCTTTGTTCTGGGCCGGCCACCCCCACCCTGTCTCCGCTGGACTGTCCCCCTCCTACCTGGAGTAGAGGCGCCTGGCAGCAGGGCCAGGGAGCTCCTCAGCCGCGGGCGGGGCCGGGCCCGCCATGGGGGAGCAGAGAGCGCCGCCCCTCGCCCTCGCTGCGGTCCGTCGCGCCGGTCCGAGCTGCGCGGCTACGACCGCGGGAGGAGCTGAGGAAGTGATGTGCGCGGGGCGCCCAGGCCCCTCCCGCCGCCACCGTGATGTCACCACCGCCCTCGTGGAGGGGAGGGCGAGGCAGAGGTGGGCGCCACTGCAGCTGCCGCCACATCCAAGCCTGGGGCGGGGCGCGCAGGGGAGGGGGCAGAGGAGGGGCCTCTGGGCTGGACTGCCTGTCCCCACCTTTGGGGGCTTCTATGGATCACCTGCACCTGCAGCCCAACACCCCCCCGCCCTCCCCCCATCCTGAACTTGCTGGGCAGGTGCCCCTCCCTGTGACCCTGGTCATGGGGTTCGGGCTGTGGGATGCATGCTTCTGCCCAGCATGGGGCCTGATGTAGGTCACAGGGGACCCCCTGTCTGCCCCATCACCGCAACCGCACTGGGGGTCTCACAAAGACCCTTCCAGCCTTGACCTGCCTGGGGAAGTAGGTGCTTCAAGAAAGGCAGGGCGAGTGCCCGCTGCCCACCCAGGGCCCTATGCCCCAAGTTCGCTATGTCCTCCTCTCCCTGGCCGGTGTGGGCCCCGGTGGCTGGCCTGCTGTGGTCTCACTTCTGGTTCTGCCCAGCCCTCGCCCCCCCTTGGGCAGTCAGGAGACCCCAGCCCTGGAGCCTGGCTGCTTCCTGTGGTGGGAGCCGGAAGTGGCTGCATTCCTTTCCAGCTCCTCCCTGGCCTGGTCTGGCCCACCAGGAGCCGCCTGAGGCCACCAGAGGGTGAGCCAGACCTCAGGCAGACGCAGCCCACAGCACAGCAGCTTCAAGAGGCCAAGAAATAAGGAGGAGATAAACAGGGCCGAGGCCCTGCCCCTGTCTGCTCTGCCCTGGAAGCGTGGCAGCAGGCAAGAGAGGCATCTGCCTGGACCAAGGAGCTGGTGGGCCTCCCCCCAGGGGTAGCGCAGCTGGGGCGCCGGCTCTGTCCCCCAAGTCCCCAGCCAGACCCCTAGAGTGAGCCAAGGACAGTGGGCTTTGGGCTGCAGGCTACCTCCTTGTCCCCAAAGGCCGTCACCACCCCGGCAGTGGCTGCCATGGGCCCAGCCATGTGCCGCTGGATAGTGGAGGTGCCTGGGATCCACACTGGCCTGGAAGCCCCTGAACATCCCTGAAGAGAGGGAGGCCGGAGCGGGTGCTCGGGCTGAGAGGCCAAGTTTAGATGGAGCCGCTCCCTGCCATCTTGCCGGGCCCTGGGGGACAGGGTCCCTGCTCTTCACTGCACAGAGGGCTGCCATCTGTCCAGAGAGAAGATCCACAGATGGCATGCCAAGGAGGATGCCTGGTGCCAGGCCTACTTGCCCAAGGAGTCTCAGAAATGACAGGAACAAGTGGGGACCAGTGCACCCCCTGCCACCCCTGCTTCCTGCCCAAAACATCCAGCTCACGCCTGGCACCTGCCTCCACTTGGGGTGCACAGTGTCCAGGCCACAGAGATCCCCTGGGGCCATGAGCGCGCCCTTCTGACCCAAAGGCCCAGTGTGCAGAGGGGCCTCAGGGCGAGAGAGACAGTCAGGCCCGTGGCACCTCCTTCCGTGTTCTGGGAGCGCAGAGAAGCTGCCCAAGCCAGGCATTCCAGGCAAGCGCCTGGGTCTGGCATCATCTCCAGCCGGGCCCCGCCTTGCTGGCGGTCAGCACAGCCACCTCACCTGCAGTCACCTGACTGTGATCACTCGTGCTGTGGGCCACAGTGACTGTTTGAGGGGTGAGGCGGCCATGACTCGCTTACCTGGCAGGAGACCTACGTCATTCAGTCCTCGACCTCTGTCCCGGGCAAGGCTCGTGCATGGTGCAGTTTCAGGGTCTCTGGCTGAGCTCCCGGGTGAGAGAGCCTGGGGTCAGGGAAGGCAGACGATGGTCAGGCAGGTGCGGGCGTGGGTGGGGGCCTCCCAGGGACAGAGCCCTGTGGCCCCAGGCCCCCGAGGATGGTGGGGCCGGGGAGAGTTAGAGGTTCTTCGGCTGCATCCGGGCCCCCTTGGGAGCCTCCTCAGGGCCTGCCCAGGCCCAGCCCACACTGACGGGCTCCTGCCAGCCTCTGCTGGACTCTAGACAGGGAGGGAAGGGGCTGGGGAGTGGGAACGCATGCGTGCACACATGCACACCCGTGCACACACTGTACACACATGCATGAGCGCACACTTAAGTGACAAGAGCACGGCTTCCCCACTGTGTCCAGACCTCTTGCAAGCTGCAGAGTGGACACATTGGTTCTTCCTGCCATGGGCCCTGCGCCTTCTCAGCTGCCCCAGCCCCTGACAGCATCACCACTGCTACTTCCTGTCCTGGGGGCCTCGAGGTCCCTGGGGGTGTGCCTAGTAATGCTAGGCACAGGAAACGGTCCTTCCCACCCACAAGGCCCATGCATCATCCTGGTGACACAGTGCACCCAGGAAATGGCCCGATGCCACCCATCTCAGCGCGGGGCGCCTGACCACACAGCATTCCTGGTGCACTTGCTGGCAGCTGCCGGCTCTGTCACCATCTTGTGCCTGGGGCCATGGGAATGGGAGGGCACCAGAAGCCAGCACACAGCCTGCTCCAGGCAGGTGTGGTGGGGCTTGTCCTTGGCCAGCTCCGATGCCTGTGTGCTGGGCCTGCACCATGCATGAGCCTCGCCCAGGATCCATGTGGCTCTGGCTCCCAAGGGTGGGCCCAGCACCCAGCCTTGCTGTGGGATGTGAGGTGGCAAAGGGGTTCTGAGAGCCCCAGAGTCTTGTCCCATCCTGGCTCCCTCCTGGCTGTGCAGAGGCTTCTGTCCAGGGATACCCTGCAGTCAGGGTGTGGGGCACAGACTCCTGGCTCAGCAGTGTTCAGTTCCCGCTGTTTTGTGCTGTCCCCTCTAGGGCTGCTGAGAGGCTGCACCCTGGGGTGGTGGCACAAGGCAGAGCTATGCCCATCCGTCCCTGAGGCGACATCCAAGTTCTCAGCGGGGTGCAGCAGGGCTGTCTCCCTCGGCGGCCCTCGCTCTGCATCCACAGGCTCCTCTCCTCCCTGCGGCCCCTTCTATCTCTTAGAAGGGCGCATGTCTAGGTGATCGAGCCGCCCTAGCCCAGGATGATCTCATGATTCTTTTTCTAGTTTTTTGTTCTTGTTTTTGGTGACAGGATCTCACTGTGTAGCCCAGGCTGGCTTCCTCCTGCCTCAGCCCCCGGAGCCCTGGGTGCAAGCATGGGCCACCACCCAGCCCACGGTGTGATTCTTGTCGTGCCTGCAAAGACATCTCTTCCAATCAGGCCGCACGTGCCTCCCGGGAAGAGGTACCACCTTTGGGGCTCCCCCCCACCCACTTTCTGGGTTCTTCTCTGCCCCGGCCGCACCAACGTCCTGGGCCAGGCAGGCTCACGGTGCCACAGTCTTCCCGCTTCACCTCACATGCTATTGCTGTGGCCTGAGTGTCCTTCTGCCCCCGAAGTGCATACTGGGGGACCCAAGACCAGGCTGACAGTGGCCTTGGGGGTGGGCTTGGGGGTGACTTGTCATGGAGCCCCCTCCATCCACCGATGAGGCCCCCGGCACCTCCTCCCTCAGGCCTTTCGTGGTCGCCTGCCTTCGGCTGCTGCTGTCCTGGAGCACAGCACCGACGCCCAGCCCAGCCCAGAGCTCTGGCCAGCGCTCTGGAATGCCAGCAATGCATGCCTGTGTTTTGCAAGGGCCTGGGCTGCTTCTGCCGGCCTTCACAGACACAGCAGGTTCTGGATTCCATTGTCCTGTGGATGTGCTGCTCCTCAGACCACCCGGCCTTTGCGGGTCACACCAGCCACGTGTGCCCTTGGTGCCCAGGAATTGAGCGACTCTCTAACTCAGCACCAGTGCCACGGAGAGGCAGGCACACTCCGGCACAGTGTGAAGCCAGCCAGGAGCCAGGAGTCTGTCTGCCCTGACCCAGGCCCTGGGAGGTGGAAGCCTGTGAGGATGAGCTGGCGTCAGGGCAGGGTGCACGGCAGATGGGGAAGTTCCTCACAGCATGGTGAGGAGGTCCTAGTCACTAGAGCCAGGGCACCAGGGGCCATTCTAGCCCATCCAGGCTGCCCACAGTGGGCCTGGGTCTCCCCAGCTCCTCTGCCAGTGAGAGCCTGGTAGATGCCATCCACTCACAAAGCCATTGGTGTGGGAAGCTTGGTGAGGGACAGCAGCCACTTCAAAGCATCTGCTCTGTCCTTCTGCCACCTTGGGCCACATGTCCCTTTCTGCCCCGAGCTCTGGGAAGGCAGCCAGGGATCCTCTGAGCATGGGCCTCACCCATGGGCATCAAGGCCAGAGGGAGCCCAGGTGCCCCAGGGGCACCAGCCTGGGAGTGTGGCGCAGTGGCAGGAGCACGGGGAGGCTCCTGGGCTCTGGCCTCCAGAGTCGTCGTCTGGCTTAGCCTCTGTCCTGATCTCCTGCTAGGCACAGGCTGGGGCCCAGAACAGCATCCAGTCTGTATGCCACCTGCCATGCCTGGGACTCACAGACGGAGGTGCTACCTGCCCGGCAGGGCTTAGTGCGGGCTCTGGGCTCCTGTCTGGGAGCCAGACTGCTCAGTGGTGCCACCCACCATTGCCCAGCCTCAGATACCATGGCTAGCCTCGTGCTGAGCAGCCAGTGGGCAGCCAGGGGACACATGCCAGCGCTTAGTGTCAGGTAGGGTCACAGTGGGGGAGGGGACACCCATGGAAGGTGCTGGGGACAAAGGGCTACTTTTCCTTGAGGTTAGGGACTAGGGAAGAACACAGTTGGATACTGGTGCTATGGGGATCCCTGGGGGATCCAGGCTGGCCAAGGAACTGCCAGGAGGGCGCAGTTGCCTAGGGCCCAGCTGGGGCAAGAATGGCAGCTGGCCGTGGCTACCCCGGGGGCTGGGGGCTCTCTGGGCTGCTCCTTCTGGCTGCAGATCTGCCCCTGGATCTGCTCTGCTCCTCCCTCACCCAGGGGTCCCCTAGGTTAGCTGCTGGTTGCCATGGGAACCCCTTCTCTGCTCTCTCATCCTGTTTCAGGTGAAATCAACACCAGTCAAGGGCTTTCTCTCTCCAGCACAGGGCCGGTACCCTGTGGTCCCCTCAGAAGCCCAGAGGCCAGGCTGGCCACAGGGATTGTCTCTGACCCTCTGGAAGCCTCAGTGAGATGGCAGCAAGGGCCTGACTGCTGTGTGTGCGTGTGTGTGTGTGTGCGTGCGCGCCCGCGCGCATGCAGGGGAGCATGATGACAAGTGACAGAACCAGTGCCCCTGCACTGACTGCTACATCCCCAGTTCGTCTTTATTTTATTTTTTTTTTATTTTGAGACAGGACTCTGCTAAGACACAGGGAATGGTGTGGCCCTGGGCGTGTTGGCTCTTCATGTTGGAGGCACCCCTGGAAGGCTGGGGTTGCTTCCCAGAGGCCACCCTGCTTCTGTGGCCCAAGATTCTCCTGTCACAGGCCTACCTGCCTGCCCTGGTGGAGGTGGGTCCCTAGGCTGCTGGGGTACAGGGGCGTAGACGAGGCCCTGACTGGGGCCTGGTGGGCAGTGAACCCAAGGAGCTGTCCCCCAACAAGTAGCCAAGTCTCCTGGCTGGTCTCCCCACCGGGGTCTCAGGGAACATGGCCTCAGCCTTTGGCCCTGTGGCCTGTCTGTGGTCTGCAGCGCCAGGCCTGTGCTGTGCCCAGGAGGTCAAGCTTCTGTCTCAGCTACCGTAGCTGCGCTGTTCCTGGGCTACTGGTCCATGGTGGGGTGCCCTGTGCTGGGGGCTGCACAGGGCTCTGGCTCCACTGCTTCAGGTCTCTTTTTGACAGATGCCGGGGTAAGAGCACAGGTGGTAGAGATGGGACAGAAGGGCCAGTCTGGACCATAGAGGCTGCTAGGGATGTGAGGGCCTCACTTTGCCAGCTTTGGGGTGCTTCTCAGGGTGCAAGGACAGCAGTAGGGGAAGGTCTTGAATTTTTCAGGGATTTCAGCTTGTTATGGTTTGTACCTAGTTGTCCTCACAAAGCCTCATGCAGTCACTGGGCTGGCTTCTAGAGTCTGTGATTAATTAATGATCCAATGCTGGGATTGTGGGTGTGAGTGCTACACCTGCCCCGGGAGGGACAGCCTGAATACAGTGTGCGGAGCGGAAGGGGCTTGTGAGCTGCCCCAGCCACTGCTCCACCTTTTGCTCTTCGCTGTTTTCTGCCCCCATGAAAGACTGCCTTCTGCCGTGTGCCACCCTGCCTTGGAGCCAGCCCAGTACGGAATGAAATCCCCACTAACTGAGCTACGTAAACATTTCCTTCCTTAATTTTGGGTGTTAGGTATTTGTCCCAGCAACAAGAGAAAAGTAACTGAGACACAGCTCCTTGTGGAGTGCAGATTCGATGCTTACCCTCAGGTGGATGGCTTCTCCTAGTCTTCCTGGCACTGAAAGACAGGGTCAGCTTGTGTCCTGGCCACCTGGGGCTGGCACACACCTGAGCCCTTTGCACGTGCGAGATGAACGTCTGGGTGCCAGATGTTGGGGCCTGCGCTCAACTCTAATTCCTGGACAGCTGGGACCTCCACTCTGGCTGCAGGTGTGTCCCTCCTGGACACCACCTAGGATGGGAGCCAGCCCCAGGTGGCTTGCGGAGGGCCTTTACTCTGGTCCTGGCCCAAGAGGCCTGCCTGAGAGCCAGAGCCCTGCCCATGCTCCTTGGAGTGTGGTTCAGAGACCAGGACACAGCCATCCTCCCCCATGCCCCAAACTCCTGGCTCCTACAGGGCTTCCCTGGCAGACACGTGCTTTTTTCTGTTGGGAGAGACACCCCTTGGAGGTGGGCGAGCGTGACAGATTACCCTCCATGCCTGCGTGGTGGCAGTGACAGAGAGAAGGGGCCACCTACTGGCCATGGTGTGAATCACGGTTGGGGACCCGAGTTGGCATCAGGTGGGCTGCCTCCCCCAGGAACTTGGGTCCCCAGGCGCCTCCCTTTGGGGTTGGGGCAGGGTGGGAGCAGCTTAACAGCCCTCAGATCTACAGGCACACAGGAAGGTTCTTGGGCTGGGGACCAGCACCCCAGCAAGGGCAGAGCCACAGCCCGCCCCCCCCCCAGCCTCCACACACCACCCCCAAGGTGCCCACAGCCCCTCTAGCCACATAAGTGATTCTGTAGGCTTTGAGTTTGGTGTCATTGGATTTGGTGGGGCAGGCTTCTGCCTCACTTACCCACCTGCCTGGCCGCAGCTGTCTTAGTGTCCCCTTCCTGCCCTGTGCTCCAGGCCGCTGTCCTTCCCCGGGGCCTGCTTGCATCTGGAGCCAGGGTCTGCCAGGGTCTCAGAGGGGACCACGGGGACTGCGAGCTTGGGGCTCCAGGACGAGAGTTGGACCAGGCTCTGAGTGTGTGCTCCTTCCCCAGCAGGGCGGGTCTCAGGGGCAGGGCAGGCCCTCTGCCTGGAAGGCGGTGTTGCAGGTGTCCCCTGCCCCCACACCACAGCAGTGCAGCTGAGGCTCCTGGCAAGGGAATAGGGCTCCCGGGCTGCTGCAGGGAGGGGAGGAGGCGTCTACTTGGCCTGGGGTTTCTCTGGCAACCCCTGGGCGGGGTGGCTCCTCCCAGCCTCCAGTGCCCCGTCGCTGCGGTGGCCGCTCCAGCTTGGGCACTCGTGCTCCGGGCCGGTGTCACAGGCCATGGCCTCTGCCCTGTGTCCTCTCTCCAACTGGGAGCCCAGGAGCCATCCAGAGGGTGAGTGTCGGGGTAGCTGCCCAAGCCCCGCCCCGCCCCGCCCTGCCTGTCCACCCAGACTCTTGGGGAGGTAGGAGGGAGGAGGGCAGAGGCAGGAGGGGAGGCCCAGGCTTTCCTCCTCCTCTGGTCTTGGCCTTGCACAGAGGTGTCCCTTCAGAGGCAGCCCTGGGAGTGGAGTCCCTCCTGTGCTACACAGAGGGCTCCGGTCCTGTTGCGGGGTCAGCATACTACCTTATCATCAAATGAACTGCAGCCTGCAATCCCAGAGACTTGGCAGGCTGAGGCAGGAAGACTGCAAGTTTGAGGCCAGCATGGGCCACTTAGAGAGACCTTGTTTCAAAACAAAAATCAGAAAAGAAGAGAAAAGGAAAGGAAAGAAAAAGGGTTGAAGAGGTTCTTGTGGCTCACTAACATCCACCAGGACCCCACTGGTCTCCTGGACCCAAAACAGTGGCCCAAACAGCACTGCAGGCCCCTGCAGCTGTGTGCCATGCTGTGGTGGCCCTGGGAAGGCCCTCACTGGGCTGCAGGCAGGGAGGGCAGAAGCCGGGTCCAGCAGGGCCGGCCCAGTGTGGGCACCCTTCAGCATGGCTCGCTGACCCCGGCCTGGCCCCTGGGGAATATCTCCAGGTCTGTGAGTGGAGGTAGAGGCAACCATGGGAAGAAACCCAGAGCTGTGTCCCAAGGCGGGGGCCTCGGCCACCACCCTGGGTCCTCGTGGACTGTGTCTGTGCCTACAGCTCCTTTCCTGGGTTACTTTCTCTTGCTAGGGCGGCCCAGGCCATGGGTACAGGGTAGCGGCTCCCGGGGTCCTGGCTAGAAGGCCAGCCCAGGAGGGTCTGTGCCCCATGCTGTGTGAGCACAGCAAGGTGACTGTGTCTCTCTCACAGGAGTGCACAGGGGACTCTGCAGGCAGCCATGCAGCACAGGGGCAGTGCCTGGAGGTGGCAGGCTGGGTCCTTGCTGGAGTTCTCCGGGGGCCGGGGCGCTGCTGCACGCCCCAGGGGTGACGGGCCAGGTCTGCTCTGAGGCCTGGGTAGGGCTGCCTGGTTGTAGGAGGGTTGCTGCTTCTGGGCCTTGGTGGCTGAGTCCCAGGTGGACAGACGGGGGTGAAGGAGGGAGGGCAGGGATGGGGCCACTTGTCCCTGTGATTATCTCTGCTCCACCTGACCCTGCGGAGTGTCCATCTGGCCCTGATGTGCTTGCCTCACCACGGTCTCCTTGGTCTCTTGTGTTACCGTCCCGGGCTTTGCATCTGCCTCCTCCTCCAGGGTGTGGGCCCTGTGCCCAGAGACCTGCCGGTTGGTTGGGGGCATTTGTGGCTGGGGCCGCGGGCTCAGGGTGCAGCGTGCTGGGAGGGTGGATGCCCTGCCTGGCCCTGGCTCTGCAGAGCCCTGTCGGTCATGTCGCATGTATAGCACATAGGGGTGGGCTGTGGATGCAGGGAGCCTGTGCTTAGTGTTTGGTGGTGTACCATCCCACGTGACCCATCCAGCCCCTGCAGCCGTGTGCACCAAGGTCCTGTTCCTTTCCTGGTGGGCTCAAGGCAGGTAGGACGTTGGTGGCCAGAGGCTCAGGGAGACACTCACTGTGGAGGTTGGGTGCCATGCCAACACCCAGGCCAGGCCCACTGCTGTGGAGGACGCTGGGCCCCAGGGTGTGGGCATGGCACCCTGCCCTTTGCTGGCCCTGCTGCCCAGGTTTGCATTCCCAGGGCCCAGGCAGCAAGGAGTAAACACCGTTGCTAGCAAGCACAACAAGCACGGGGTGGCTGCCAGCCCCAGGCCCCACTGCCTGCCTGCTGGCTGCCCAGTGGGAGTGGCTAGCATGTGCCTGTCACAGCTGTAGGGCCTAGGGTGTCGCCCCCACCCCACTCGGGGCAGTGGCAGGGTGGAGCCGTTGGTCGGGGCTGGTTGAGAACTGAGGTGCTGCAGGCTCTCAACCCACTGTGCCAGCCTGTGGCCCTTGGGTTCCTGAGTCTTCGCCCTCCCAGGAGCGTGGCCACCTGGTGAGGTCCTGCCAGCTCCCTAGGAGGCAGACACGCCAGGGAGGCCCCAGGATCCCTGTGCCCACCGTCTGCAAGGCAGGGAGGCTTCAAAGCCCCCATGGCCCCAGGAAGCAGCTCCTATGTGGTGGCTCTGTGTGGCCCAGGGCCCCCCAGGGAACCCCTGCAGCGGGGGTCTGCCTGCCCTGGGTGTAGCAGGTGCTGGGGGGCGGCTTGGGCTCCTAGTCTCTGACACTGCCAGGACCTGCAGCAGGCTGAGCTCCAGCTCCCCATAAAGTGGGAATGCAGTGGGACTTCCCTGCAGAACCCCACTGTGGTCCTGTTAACTCTCTGGGGAACCTTCTGCTCCTGGCTGCCTGTGGCAGACCCAGCCATTGTGGCCGTCCTGGGACCCCGCAGGCCAGTGTGACTGTCCTGGGACTCCGCAGGCTGGCAGGGCCCTGGCAGTGCCACTGCCTGGACACCAGCAGAGGGAGCCTCACCCTGCGGAGCCCGCCGTGTCCTTGTCCACACGCTGCTGGGGAGGGTGGCCGGAGTCGCCTCACGTACAGGCCAGGGCTCTGCCTGGCTCGCTCTGTGGCTCTGTGTTTACTGGGTATCTTCCCACCACCGGGTATGTTTTCATGACTGCCTTGTGCCAACAACGTGCAGAACGTGACCGCCCTATTGTGCTGTGATGGGAACATCAAGGCATGCAAGGCCCACTTCTTGCAAATGTCATGAAAGGGACACACATGTGGGGTTTGCTCGGTTTCAGCCTCAAGGAGTGATGTCCCCAGGAGAGTCAGGCCGCCGGGCCAGCCCCCGACACCAGGCTGGTTAGAAAAGGCAGAGTCAGACGGTGCTGCCACAGGGACCTGGCCGTAGAGGTACTGCCGTGCTCAGCCCTGTGGGTGCCTGGGACTGGGTGGGAGCCCTGGGGCTGTTCGAGGACCTCATGCTCTGAGGCTGGGGAGGTGGCAGGGGATGCACGCAGTGGTGGTGCCTTCTATTCCTGGCACTGCCCCTTCGCTCTGAGCCCTTTGGGAGCGGCCTCAGGGTGGGCAGGTGCAGCTCAGTGGCGAGCCTTGGCCTAGCACGACGGGCACCCCCAGAACTGCAGCACAGAACAGACATTCTCCAGGTTCCCTACATCACCTAGAGCCAAGGGGTCCCCTGCCTTTCTCAGGGGACACTCGGGAGGGAAGGATCACTTCAGGGATCCCTCTGCCCCCCACCTCCTATGCCCAAGGTCAGCCTGCAGCTAGGGTAAGCCCCGGGGCTTTGAGCACACAGCCTGTCCAGCCAGGGTGACCAAAAGCCCTCTTGGCAGCCCTGAAGAGGTGCGGGAGCTCCTGGTCCTGGACAGCATCTGGGGTGCAAGTGGCAGCCCCAGGCCCTGTCATGAGTGACACAGGGTTATTATGCTGTCACTGGGTCACTTGGAATCCTCCCCACCCTGGAGGGGCAGCTCCTTAGGAAGCCCTACCTGCTGCCCGCAGGCCTGCTCCCACTATCCCCCTATTTCATGACCGTCCTTAAAGCTTGCGCTTGGGCCAGGGGACCAGCACGGACGGGCGCCGGGGGTAGGCAGCGTCAGCTGTCCCGAGCAGCCACGGGTGCCCGGCTGTAGGCATCCAGGCTGCCATGTGATGGCCCCATGCCTACCCCACTCCCGGGTGGGCTGCCCACCTGCCTAGGGGGCGCACTGCTGCCCTGCACCAGGGGGGCCCCAAGGCCAGGCCCATCCTCCCCCAGGGTCCTGGGGAGAGGGGGCCTCAGGAGGGCCGACACAGAGCGCAGGTGGGCACAGCGTGGATGGGGGATCCGTGTTGCTAGTGTGGGTCAGTGGGGCCAGGCCTGGCTCTGCCAGCCTCGGGGCCCCACCTGGGATGCAGGCCTCACGGGTTGTGGACGGGGCCTGAGACAGCACGAGCCACACGGCAGCGCTGCACTAACTGCCCTAGCCCTGAGGTGGGAGAGGGAGGCAGGGGTCTCCTGGCAGGTGCCCAGCACAGAGGGCTCCATCCTGACGGCCGTGCCTGTCCCTCTCCCCAAGGGAAGACAGGCCCCGTCCGCCTGTGGCTGAAGACTGTGTCGTGGCTATGGCCCAGCAGCCAGGGGCCCTGGGGCCACCTCCCCTCCTGGCCTGGCCAGGCAGCAGCGATCCTGCAGAGCCGGCACCACGGGGCGTGGCTTGCAGCCTGCCCGTGTGGTCCACTGACCAGGAGACCAGGGATGGGGGTAGCTCAGTGTCCTCTGGCCGCCTGTCTGGCTCCTCAGGGGGCCATGTGTCTCATGCCCCTCCCCATGGGCCCTGGAAAGAGCAGCCGCCACCGGGGCTGGGGTCACAGCGGCCACCCAGAAAGAGTGACCCAAGGCTGGAGCAGCTGCGGGACCGGATCCGCCAGCAGGCCCGGAGACAGGCAAGCTGTGCCTCCCTGGGCACCTCAGCCCCCTCCAGCGCCTCATGCCTCTGCTCCGCTCCTGTGCCTGCGCCTCAGAGGAGGACCTGCAAGGTGACAGCTGCCCTTCCAGCCCTGGCACTCTCAGGTCCGAGGCAGCACGGGGAGGGATGGCGGGGGGGAGGGGCTGGGTGATGTGGCCAGGTGGGGACGTGTGCAAGGTGCTACAGGTTCCAGAGGGCTTCCTGGAGTAGCTAGAGATTGGTGAGGGCGTCTCAGGCACTTTCTGGTTGCTGGGATGCGACGCCTGCAGGAGAGCTCTGGCTTGGCTTGAAGTGTGTAGACCTTACAGCCTGGGTTGGGCTGGCTCTGAGCCAGCATGGTGTGTGTGGGGGCAGGGCAGATGTGAATGCTCACAGTGGCGGGAGGGCAGGAAGCAGAGCAGAGGAGCTAGAGACCACCTTTCCAGGCTCTTCCAGGCCTCACCAGGCCCAGCCTCCGCCCACCAGGCCACACCACCTGCTTGGAGCTAAGCAGCTATGGCGCCCACCCCGTGGTCCTCACCTGCCCCAAGTCCTGCCTAGCACTGTTGAGGCTCTTGGGAGGCATGGCGATGTGTTCTGTAATAGAGGGCTTCCAAGTGGAGCCAGGGATCAGGCTCTCACTGAGGAAGACGGAAGGAAGACGGGATGCGGAGGGCTGGTGGAGGGCGCTGGTGTGCTGAACCCGGGTCTGGCCTCTGTCCCTGCTACCCTGGAATTTAAGCAGACAGTAATATCAGAGGTACTCTAGAGGCCAGCACAGGACTTGAGGGCCACCTGGTGCCCTCCTAGCAGAGACAGGGCCAGGCTGGCAACTAAGTCGGTATCTAAAGAGCTTCCCAGGCCGGTGAGAGCTCAGTGGACTAAAGCTGTCTGCGTAGGCAAGCTTAGGCAAGCGCGGCACGGGGACCACAGTTGTCCCCTGCACCACATGCAGGGCCAGCCCTGCTCCCAGGGAGGGCTGAGCTGTCCATAGTCGGCATAGTGGCACATGCCTGTAGCCCCAGCGCTGGGGAAGCTGAAAGCAGGAGGATCGCCATGAGTCTGAGCTGTGAGATCCTGCAACAAGCAAATCCATTTAAATAAATAAATAATAAAGCACTTACCTGCGGAGAGCTAGGGACCTGCTCTGGCTGCTTATGGGGAGATACTTGCTGTTTTTAAGATAACAGCTTATTTAAAAAAAAAAAATCATGTAAGATACATATAAAATTTGTCAGCTGGATACAGTGGCATGTGACTGTAATCCCAGAAAATACACTGGCTAAGGCAGGAGGACTTCAAAGCTGAAGCCAGCCTGGGGAATTTGTTAAGACCTCATCTCAGATTAAAAACAAGCAAACAAAAGCCTCAAGTGTAGTCAGTGGTAGAGCATTTGCCTAGAGTGTGTGGGGCCCTGGTTCCACCCCCAGTGCTGGGCACAAAAGTAAGTAAATAAGTAAATAAATAAATATTTGCATCACCATGTCTTTTTGCACAAATGGATTTTTTAAAAAATGTTTTGGTCTTTTATTTTTGGGGCAGGGTCTTGCTATGCAGGTCAGGCTGGCCTTCTACTCACTTTGAAGCCCAGGCTGGCTTTGAGCTTATGACAGTCCTCCTGCCTCAGCCTCCTGAGTGCTGGGATCGTAGGCATAGTACTGGCACGCATGCTGTGCAGGCAGGACTTCCAGCTCGGGCTGTGGCCCCCTTGCTCAAGTGTGGGCCAGCCTGCGCTGGGCACTGAGCAGAAGGTCCCTGGAGCTCTCTGCTGGGTGCCAGAGTCGCCTTGCAGAGTGGCTTATGTGGCTCCCAGGCCCGCATGTGTCAGTGGGCCTGCAGGTTGCATTTCTGGGCCTGGGCCTGGGCCTTGGGGTGGAGTGCCACCAAGCTAAGCCAAGCTGCCCAGAACCCCTCTCCCACTCACCCTTTGCCGTGGCCCAGGATTCAGTGGCATCCGTGAGGCAGAGCCCCAAGGGAAAGACCAGGCGCCTCTAGGAGTGGGGCGTGAGCTCTCCCAGGTCGCCCGGCTCCAGGCTCCTGGTGAGGGGGTCCGGGTTGGGCCCCTCATGGAGAGGAATGGAGGCTCACAGGGACCCTGCTGGGAAAGGGTGGGTGTATGTGTGTATGTGTGAGCGTGTGTTCTAGCCCTCTGCCTCTGGAGCAAGGGGTCCAGGCAGCAGGTAGGGCAGAGGGTTGGACAGGCGTCCCCAAGAGGCCAGGTCATCCCCATGTTCCCAGTGACCCTGCCACCCTGGGCTCGCTGGTCCACCTCTCAGCCAGGGCACTACCTGGCCTGGCACGCCTGGCCCCAGAGGTGAAAGCAAAGGCAGCACCCAGGCGGGTTCAGGATGGGCCCAGGGCACAGCTGCCCTGCTCCTGCCTTGGTTCTGAGTGGCCCTGGGACCTAGGCTTCATTCCGGGCAGCAGAGCCCCTGGAGGGTCCCGAGTGGGGTTGCAGCTGAGGGGCCCCGGGTGTAGTCCGTATCCCAAGCCAGGGAGAGGGTGGCCCATCTGCTCTGAGGGGACAAGAGCTCGGGTGGCCCAGGGATCTGCAGTGAGGATTTTCCTGGGCTGTGGGAGGAGTATGGTGGCTGGTGGGACGCCCTGGACAGCAGCCACAGCACACATGGGGTATGTGGCGCCAGGCATGTGGGGCATCACCCCAATGCAGCCCTGCACCGCTCCTTCCACAGGGACCAGAGGCATCAGGCAGCCAGGGGACCGTGGCCAAGCAGAGTCACCTCTCATCACCTATGCTTTTGAGGGGCTCTGAGGCCTTGGGTCCCCCCAGCCAAGGCCCCCTCTGTCCATGTTCCTGCAGTGCAGGCGCAACCTCTCAGCTCCCTGCCAGGCCCCTGTGCTGACACCAGAGAGCTCAACCAAAGCCCAGAAACGGGATAGCCAGGGCCACACGTGCTGAGAATGCTGGGAGATCTCTGCCCTGAGCCCGGTCGCCTTGCCTGCTCCGGCCCTTGGTTCTCTCCCTGGCCACACTGGGGTGGGGAGTGGGGAGCTTATTTGCTCCGTTCTTTATTTGCTCAGCAAACGGTGAGGAGTCTGCTCACCTCCTGGCCTGATGCTCTCTCTCTCCTCCTACTCAAGGTCCCCAGGACAAAACCAGGAGGACACGGAGCCGCTCCTGCAGAAGGGACAGGGGGGGCCCTAGGTTGCCCTCACCCAGCAGAGCCGCCAAAGGCAAAGGTGAGGTTCACGTCTTGGCCCCAGATGCCCAGGACAGGGGTTCTCACGGTCCAGGGTCCTGGCTGCCTCGCCAGCGCTGGGCTTGGCGACCCCGTGGCCCTGTTTCACATGGTGCGGGGCAGCGGCCCTTGTGCTGGCCCCAAGGTCACCAGCCATCTTTAGTGTGCAGCCTGTAGGGACACCACGTGGTCAGCAGGTCTCTGGGGTACGAGTCAGCATGAAATTTCATGACGTGTCCCGAAGGCCATCCTGTGACCATGGGTAGTGGGGCAGAGGAATTTGTAACTCGGGGTACACCTCCCTGAGGCTGAGGCTCCACAAAGATCCTGGTGCCAGGGCTTGGGTGTGGTTTTCAGTTTGTGGGGTGAGTCCCCAGCTGGGTCCCTAGAGGCAGGTGTGCTGCATCTTATAGGTGGGAAAACTGAGTCCTGGGAGGTTCTGCAGCCTGCCCAGGGCCGCTGAGGTAGATTGAGCCAGGGCTGGTCTGACTCACCCAGGCCGCTGCCTGTGCTCCGAGCCGGAAGGCAGCTGCATGCCCCTGGTCTCTGGGGACAGCACAGAAACCTTGGCGGGGAGAGTGCAGGCTCTCAGGGTTGTGGAGGATTTGTGAGACCCTCATGCTAAGCACACCATGACTGCAGGGCCAGGTGGGGCTCCTGAGCTGCCTGGTGAGCCCACCTCAGGCTCCCCCGACACCTTGGCCTGGTGGGTGGCTGTGCTGTCCCCCGGGAAGCACTGGTCCTGCCTGGCGTGGTCAGTCTCCTCTGTCCTGGCCCCAGTGTTGCTTTCCCCATGGCCACTGCTTGGTGACAGGCCCAGGGGAGGCAGGAAGCCTAGCAGGACTGCATGACATGTGTCCTTCCAGCTGGAAGTGGTGACGCCAGACAGGAAGGAAATACTCCACTGGAAAAAAGATTTGGGGACACTGTAAGACCCTCGGAAACACACAAGAAACGCCCCATCCACGTCGCCTCCCCCGAACTTTCTGGCTTGTTGGGTTTTAATGGCTTACTTGAAAAATGACCTGCCTGCTGCCTGACACGGGGTTGGCAGGGCGTGCCCCCGGCCACATCCATCATCGCTAGCTCCGTGTCACCCTGACGATGGTCACCATTAGTTTCTGTCAGTGACGAAGTCACAGCTGGGCTAAGGAGAGATGAGTCTGGGTTCAGGGGTCAGAGCCGCCGGACTTGGGAATTGGATGAATTAGAAATTTGCTGTAGTTAACAAAAAATTAAATCACAATAGTTATAAAATATTCATCCATCCAGGCCAAAGGAAAATGAAGGCCGGTCTTTAATTTCCGATTATATCACCTCACTTTGCATTTTTTATCATAGATTAGGTTGGCCCGGAGCAGTGACAGGGCACCTGGGGACTTCATCCATTTCCACAGATTAAAAATCCTCTCATAAAAAAATTAATTGCCATTAAACGGCTTAGCAGAAGAAAAAAATGTGCCCGTCAGGACCCATTTATCGACCGGAAGCCCTCTGCTGGGCTGACGGGAGCTGGCTGTGTGAGGAGGGGCCGGAGGGCAGTGGCCGGCCCCTGTGGAGGTCCTGGACCCAGGCCCAGTTTTGGTTCTGGCCCTGTTCCGGCCCGCAGAGGCAGCTGGCCAGCTCTAGCTGCAGAGCAGCTGTGGGGCAGGGCGGGACTGGTCCACCTGCTCCCCACTCTCGTCTCACTGGCCCCGGGGTGGCCAGCTGCGAGGTGCTGGCTTCTGTGGGCTCTGCGCTAAGCTGGCAGAATCCAGACCTTCCAGGCCCCCTCCCCCAAGGGGCGACTGTCACCCCACACATCTGTGTGTGTCTGGGAGCCCCTCAACTCAGGAGGCTGAGGCAGGAGGACCACAACTTCGAGGCCAGCCTCAGAGCCAGTCTCTGAGCTAAAGAGTAAAATGAGCTGGCTCAGAGCTGGCGACGGCCCTGGGGCTTGGGGCCCTGCGGGAGGGCTGCTGGCACGCTCCCTGTTTAGGATTTGAAGCCCAGAGTCCAAGCTGGGGCGGGGGGCTGGACTGCAACCCACGTCTAGGCTCACTGAGACCAACTGTTGGCCTCCCTGGCCTGAGGCCCCTGTCCACAGAGAAGGCGTGGTTGATGACAGGGGCTCAGGATCGTGAGAGGGAGGACAGTGGCCTGGTCAGGTAGCTGGACCAGTGGAGTGGCTCTGAGTGGTCCAATGTGAGGCCTCTCCGTGGGCACTGGGCAGCCTTGGCTGAGACCAAGCGCAGGTGTGCACCCCTTCCAGCCTCCTGGTGCCACACCGGGCCAGCAGCAGGAAGGTGGGGCACAAACCACTCAGGTGGGACCTCAGAGCTGCAGTGGCCACGCCTGGAGCGGTGCACACGTGCGTCTGAGCACGCATGTACGTGTGTCTGAGCACATGTGTGTGAGCTGGTGGCCTGCTTCCAACTCTGCCAGGCCCTTGTGCCTGGGTCTGTAAGGATCACAGGCCTGGGGCAGAGCTGGTGACTGTCACAAAGTAAAGCCTTGGCGAGTGACATTAGTCCTGTGGCATTCAGATGGGAAGCTCGTTTGTGCTCTGGATGGGGAAGGCAATTACCTGAGCTGCCCGGGAGCCCCGCTGAGCCCTGTGGTGGCAGCTCCGTCTGACCAGCTTTGGCGCAGCTTAATCTCGGGCCGCCCACACCCCCTGACCTGCCCCTGGCGCCCACCTAGCCTGCACATGCAGCGCTCAGCTTGCGCCAGGGCCTTGCCATGAGCCCTCCACGTGCTGAGGCCCACGGTGGTGGCTGTGCATGTTCTTTCCACTCCAGATCCCGAGTCTGTTGGTGTTCGTGCCTGGAGAAAAGGACAGGAGCTGGCACGGCGGCTGCTGGGGCCACCGCCTGCCCGGCCCACACACCAAAGCGCCATCCCCTCGAGGGACCTGGGCCCCACCATGGCATTAGGTACCTCCCACCTGTGCCAGGCTCTGCCCTGCTCTGTCACAGCACCTGGGGGTGGGCACAAAGGGGACTCCCGTGTCCATGCCACAGGAAAGGTGTTGGGCCTCTCCCTGAAATCTGCCAGTCGCCTCTAGATTTGCGCTGCACAGGGGGTCTCCGAAGGTGCCTCCTAGGTGCCGCCAGGGCTTTCAGGAGCCGCTGCCCCATGGCCTCGTCCCCTCCCTTCCATGTGTCTGTCAGTGCTGTGACCAGCGCAGGCAGCTTGCCCAGATGTGGCTCCTATCCACCCAGGGTTGCCACATCTGTGCTGAGCACTGAGAGTCACAGGGGTCTCAAGGAGCATGACCAAGGCCACCCCGGTGGCCCTGAAGTCACCCCATGGCCCGACATATGTGTCACTGCAGGAGACATCAAGAAAGCCTCCGCTGCTAAGGGCTCGTCGCTGTCAGTCCACACCTGGCCAGACAGGCCCCCCTCTGCTGGCAGTGACCCGCAGGTCCCGGAGAACACAGCCAGCCTGGCTTCCCATGGCCAGCGGGCGACTATCCAGAGCGCCATGGCCATCCTACAAGACCTCCGCCAGCAAATCCAGGCCGGGCTGGAGCTAGCCCAGGGCCCCAGGGACAGGCCAAAGTGCAGGACACCTAAGCTGAAGCCACAGAACCTGGGCCGGCAGGGTCCTCAGAGCACCGGGCCCAGACAGAGCTCTTGCTTAAAGACTCCTTGCAGTGTGACGCTAGAAGGGGCCATAGGTGCCCATCCCCTGCAGCCCTCGAGCACCTTGGCCAAGTGGAAACCCTGTCCCCAGCGGGCCAGGGCAATCGGAGCACAGGACCCCTGCATCCAGAGATCTCTGAGCCCCCCTCAGAGGCTGAGTTCCCGTCCTCAGCGGCCCTGGAGTGCCCTGCCTGGGCAGGCCTGTCCTCAACGGGCCTGGATAGATAGCAAAGACTGGGAGCTCCCTGAGCCCAGACCATGGAGCCCACCGGAAAGACCGCACCCTGCCCCTGGGCACCCCTGGAGTGGCTCCTATCCAAAGACACCTGGCTCCCCCTGCAAGAGCAGGGGCACTGCCACCCCGCCCTCCCAAGCAAGGCAGACCTGGCCACGGAGCTCCCCAGGGAAGGATCTGGATGCACAGCCCTTCCCACCCCGCCGGCAGCCCCGGGGGCCCCTAGGCCGCTCACACAGCTCCGAGGCCCTGTGTGACTTCATGCAGCGAAAGGTGCAGGCAGGGCGGCAGCACGCCCTACAGCAGGTGGCCATGGCCACGGACGCACTGGAGCGGAGAAGCCAGTGGCTGCAGGAGGTCTACCGGAAACAGAGGGAAGCCGTGCAGGGCAAGGCTGTCCCTGTGGTCTCCCAGACCAGCCCTGGCATCGTCACCTTTGTTCCCAGCTCTGCACAGTCTGGGGTATGTGCCTGAGGCCACTGGGTCCTCCAGCACGTGGGTACAGCTGGGGCACCGGAGGTGTCTCCCTGGGTTGAGTGGGGTCCTGGCCAAGCCACCCCCAAGGAACCTGTTGCCTCTGTCGAAGCCCCTGAAGCAGTCACCAGGTCCCTGAAAAGCTTGGAGAACCCAGCCTGAAATCCCGAGGAAGCCAGCCGGCTCTGAGGTGCAGGATGGGGCTGTAGGTCTCTGCCCCAGGGCTCTAACTTTGACCTTGATACCTTAGGTCTTAGAAGCCCCAGGGAATCTGGAGCCCCTGGAGCAGGGGTGGAGCAAGGTGACTTCAGGTGTGGTGCTGGGGGACCAGGAGGTACCTGGCAGGTGAGTTTGGGGGAGCCCATTTGAGGACATTCCTCAGGAAGGGGAGAGGCCGAGAGGCTCCTCCCACCCCACCCCCCTGCCAGGCACCCCACCCTGCGACTGCCTAAGGTGGACTTTACCCCCATTTTCCCAGAGGAGAACTTAAACGACTAACTTAGGGAGGCTGAGGCAGGAGGATTGAGAAGTTTGAATCCAGCCTGGGCATACCTAGGCTAGGCCCTATCTCATAAGTCAATAAACAAAAACCAACTAAACAAAAGTCAATAAACAATAGGACTAGGACACAGCTCAGTGGGAGACTCTGCTATTACAAAGAAAAGAGACGGCGAGTAAAAGAGGGGAGCCAGAGTGCGGCGGGACCCCGGCTCCCACGCCTCATGCTTTTCCACGTGTTCTGTGGGCCAAGACTTCACCCTTGCTGCGCGTGAGGGGTTCCTTCGTACACATGCTGCTGACCCGCAAATTCTCCTCTGTCACTGTTGTGCCCATCATTGGACACTGTGACTCTTAACGCTATGAACGTAATGGGGGTGGATTTGTTGGGACACCTGATTTTATCTCTCTTGGAGCGGTGAGCCACAATCCTGAATGGATCTCTCTCTCCCAGGTTTCATTGTGTAGTCCAGGCTTTAGCTCACTTTAGCTCACTATGGAGCCCAGACTGGCCTTAAACTCTCAGGGATCCTCCTGCCTCAGCCTCCCAAGTTCTGGGCTTACAGTTGTGAACCAGGTAGCGCAGCAGATTAAAGTGCCCTCTTAGGCAGAGCGTAGCGGCCGGGGTTCAATCCCCAGCCTGCTGTGCTGGCCCCGCCCCCGGGGCGCGCTGAGCCGGAGATTGAGACTGGGCATGGTGGCGCGCCTGTAATCCCAGCACTTGGGAGGCTGAAAACAGGAGGATCATGAGTCTGATCTGTGCAGTGAGATCCTGTAGACCCTGCACTAAATACATTAATTTTAAAAAGTACAAAAAAATAACTGAGGCGGCGACCTGGCACGGGGGTTCCTGCACCGGGCTCTAGAGTGCGAGGTCGCCAGTTCATGCCCCCGTCCCAACTCTTCTGGGGCCGGGGAGATGACTCAGTGGAATAAGCGCTTCCCTGGCAAGCGCAGGGGCCTGAGTTCAATCCCCGGTTCCACAATAAATAAATAAATAAATAAATAAATAAATAAATAAATAACTGAGGTGTTCTTCCCAGAACTCTGGAGGCTGAGGCAGGAGGACTGAAAATCCAACGTACCAGCCTGGGCTACCTTGTGAGTTCGAGGCCAGCCTGGATTACCCAGCAAAGCTCCATCTCAGAAAATCTTCTTTTAAAAGTGCTAAAACATGCATACCATAGAATCCATCTGGATTTGCTTTTATTTTAGATTTCTTTTTAGCTGAAACATAAAAATGTGCATATGAACGGGGTACCACGTGACGCATCAACACGTGTATACACTGCTGATGTTGAACTTAAGGGTAACTGTCGCCTCAAATATTTCTTTATGGTGGAGCCCTTCTTCTTCTTCTTCCTCCTCCTCCTCTTTTTTTGTTTTCTCAGAACTGAGGATTGAACTCAGGCCCTTGGGCTTGCCAGGGGAGCGCTTATTCCACCGAGCCATCTCCCGGCCCTTGCAGAGCCTTTCAAAATCCTTTCTACTAGCTTTTTGAAACATGTAGTACCCCACTGTGGTCTGCGGCCACCCACTGCATAGCCACGTGCTAGAGCTAGGCTAGTTGGCCCTGCCTGGGTGTTAGGACATTTGAATACCCCCTGGGTTTTATTGTTTTTGTTTTGAGACAGGGTCTTACTATGTAGTCCAGGCTGGCCTTGAACTCGCTAGGTAGCTCACTATGTAGCCTCAAGCTCGCAGCCGTCCACCTGCTCTGGCCTCCTGAATGTTGGGGTGACGGGTGGCTGCACCCCCACGCCAGGCACCTCCGACCCACAGAACTCCCGTCTTCCCACCCTGACACTGTCCCTCCCCAGCCCCGATGCTCTCCATTTGACTTCCAGCTCTCTGGATTGAGGACTCCAGGGACCTCCTTTGAGTGGGTCCTCTCAGTACTTGTCCTTTGGTGGCTGGCTTGTGTCCTCGCACGCCATCCCCGTGGTGGCAGGTGGCAGACTCCTGGGACCCCAATGTCCCCAGCACCTGGCGCTTTCTGCCTGTCTCCCGGAGCGGCCGAGCTGGGCTGAGCATCTGCCGTTCTCTTCCATCCTGCAGCTTCTGTCT